>BQNB010034506.1:0-51556 GCA_026074375.1 Tanacetum coccineum
TGTGGACGAATATGGCTTTGTCATTTGCCCAGATTTGGTTGGATTAACCTTTGGTTCTGTGAGGACCAACCTATGATCAGGTAGATTCAATTTAGAAGAATCTCCTTGATAAGATTTCCAGCTTTTAAGCATAAGATCCTTCAACACTGATGTACTAGATTCACCATGATAGCTTGTTTTCAATATCAGAACGTCTCAAAGCAGACAACACGATATGAGTCAATCGGTTAGTTACTTTCTTACCGATTGAGTCTTCAATTCATTTACTGGAACAAGTTTGATTCACATTGAATCACACCATCGTTTCTTTCCAATTGACACAAGTTTGATTCATATAGAATCACACAAGTCACCTACCAAGAGCTTGTTTGATGTTGGCTCAAGCAGGATTTCCATCTTCACGGTGAATACTTAAGTATCACTCGGATGTTCTGGCAAAATCACAAGGATAATGCGTAGGACTCTTGTTAACAGCTTGTGAACTTATTGATGTTCAACAAGTGTTTGACATAGAATGTGTCCTAATGAGATTTATTTATTGATATCTTGGCTCTAGACTTGATTAGTGCATTTTGGTTTTAGTAATCGGAGGCTGGAGCTGACTGCCACCTATTCAATATCAACAATCTCGAAGTGAGATGTCAATAGATAACATGTGTATCTCCGTGACAAATGAGACAAGTTTCTGTTGAGAGAAACTCGAATGGCTAGGAAGGGTTGTGCATTGCATCACTGGGTCCATGCGTCTTTCTTCAATATCAGAATTCATTTTTGTAAAAACCAATAGATTATGTATTGACCCGGTTTCTGCCTAAGGTGTAGGAAGGGCTTCTTTCTTTTCACCCTTTATCCTTACATTTCTTTTTCATTCTTCAACCCCTTCAATGCTTACCAAGACATCATTACAAACACCTTGTTGTGATTGTTCCAGTGTTAGCTCAATCTTAGTTGGCATTATTCCCTTATACTCATTCATCTCCAATCTTACCTAAGGACTGCTATTTCTAATTATGGAGTGTCCTTGGGTAGATCCCTCCGGTTCTGGTTGGATCATAGGACTAATAGCTAACCTAACCACCTTATGACTTCATAATCGTCATGAATTAAGATGTTGTTGGGTATGAGATCGTAACCATAAAACCTTTTTCGAAGAGTATCAAGCACTTTGAGTCGATTAGATCACTTATTATTTTCAAGATCACATTTAATTACATTTCTCCCCTTATTTTAAATACTAATGCACTTAGTTTTTGAAATACCAAGTGATTAAAATTTGACTTGAAAATTCTATGGGGAGAAAATTGTTACAGCATGAGTTATGTGGAACTGTTTCTTCTTGCTCCCCCTCAATTTCACATATATGACACCAATTGAGAGAATAGGATTATGACTTTGTAAATTCCATGTGAAATTGAGTTTGAGCTACTTGTATATGTTTTAACAAAATCAGTGTTTAAATATTATTAACATTTTAACATTTTTCATTTGTTTAAACATTTTTTGAAATGTTTTAGAAACACAAAATAGACATGTGATTATGTGCCTAAACGCATTAAAACTTGGTTTTAAACGCTCCCCCTCAAAAATTGATTCACTTATAAAAAATGATTCGACTTGTGAAATATGCATGAGGAGGGAGTGTCGAACACACAATTTTGAAAGATTTTGAAGAACCTTTTAAGAAATTCTTGAAAAATTATGTTCAACGTGTTTTCAAAAAACCAATGTTACTTGAGCTCAAAAGACTTTGATTGTCTTTTGAATTGACTTTTTATGTCAGCTGAAGTTCGAGAAGTTGTTATCTTCTCGTTGTGAGGATAAATGTACATGATTGCACACTTTCCTTTATTTGAGGACCGGGTTGTTATCTGTCATTTAATAACAAGCCATTGACTTGAGCTACAAAACTTTGAATGTTTTGTTGAATAGCTCAAGACCGAAAAGATTTCTCTTTTCGTTGTTAAGGATAAATGCACTGAAGCGTACATTTTCCTTTTCTTTGAAGAACGGGTTATTATCTGACATTTAATAATAAACCATTGACTTGAGCTACAAAACTTTGAATGTTTTGTTGAATAGCTCAAGACCGAAAAGATTTCTCTTTTTGTTGTTAAGGATAAATGCACTGAAGCGTACATTTTCCTTTTCTTTGAAGAACGGGTTATTATCTGACATTTAATAATAAACCATTGACTTGAGCTACAAAACTTTGAATGTTTTGTTGAATAGCTCAAGACCGAAAAGATTTCTCTTTTTGTTGTTAAGGATAAAAATTAAAAATGGAATGTTTATACAAAGAAGATGTTGATATAATATTTACATTAGATGAACCCTATAAAGAGATGGGTTCGGAAGCCATTGAAGTACCTGCGCTCAAAGGAAGAGTTTGCACAAATAGTAGTGTTAGGATTATGTGTTTTCTTTCCTAATGGTGAAGCACTATCATTCGTGTTATAGTAGGTTTCAACGGACTTTTTAATGGGAATCTACTTAAGACCAACCTGCATAAAGATTCTACCCGTTGGTTTCCATGTAAGACCAGATTTAGGAGGTGTTCTTTTCATATACACAGCATAAGACTTATTTGGAGAAAACTTTTGTCCTATGGTGATATGTCTGTCATGTTTCTTAGAATTGCTTTTCTTTTCTACGGGTATATATCTCTTTGTTGTCTTATGGGATTGTGCATTCCTTTTTTGTGCATCGATACAAGAATTTACCTAAGAGAGGTATATGCACTCATCGTGATTTGCGCTGTACATGCACTATTTGCATGTAAGACATGCCAAGTCTTTTGACTTCAAGAAAGGATTTTGATTCCTAGGTGGTCCTTCTATGTTAACAGTTATATTTGATACACGACTACTCATGGATGGTGGCCAATTCCTAGGTTGTTGACTAAAGTTCGTAGGTTTAATTTTGTTACCATTAGCAGTGTTTGATAGGCTAGCAGACTATTGCACACTAGATTTGCTATTCAAAGCTTTGTCTATCTGAAGTTGTGCGTTGTTCTTAGCTTCCTCTAGGTAGTAGTTATGAACAATGTCATTTGAGCCTACAGATTACCTTGATGTCTGAAATGACACATGCTTTAGGCGATTCCTAGAAGGGCCAGGTGCATTCACATCATAAGGCTTAGAAAAAGATGATTACCTAACTTGAGGCTAAGAATGTGTGTTAGGATTAAAAGACATCTGAGTGATGTTGAAGTTGCTGCTGCCAGTTATGATTGTTACTACTGTTGGTTATGTTTCTACTACTAGTGAAGTTCAGAGAAAATATTCTAAGTCATTAGTACTGCTAGTTGTAAAGTTACTACTGCTAGTATTAGTTACTACTGCTAGAAGAGTTTCTGCTGTTAGAGTTTAGTTAGTATGAGTTTCTTTACTCACTTATCAGCAATGTCTTGTTCTTGCAGTTGAGCTTTTAAATCTTGTATTTCAAAATATTGTTCACGCTCTTTTAGAAATACATTTGACGCTTTTTCTTTGCAAACTGTGTCATTTTTCATTTGTTTTTGACATTGTTGTAAAGCCAGTTCAAGAGAAATTGAGTGTTTTCCTATTTTAGCAAAACTTTGTAAAAGCTTAGTATAAACTTCTTTACTAACAGATTTAGTTTGTTTCAAAAGCTTTTGTGCAAGACATTCACATCTTTCATTTTTTTATGACATATAAGCATTGCAATTCTAGCTGTCAGCATCAAATAAGATAACAAATGCAATATAGAACACATAACATCATTAGACATACATTCTTGTAAGAGCATATCATACATGTTTGAAAATTATGCTTTATCAGATTCAAGTTCGTCAATTTCATTTTCAAGGGATTCAACGTATTTTAAATCAACATGCATTTCTTTCTTATGTTCATGAACAAATGCGAAACTATCATTCTGAGTCTTAAGGGCAAGAGGCATCAAACATGTCTTAATCAGGATTTCCATATCTTGAGCAGTTGGGGCACGAAAATGATCTTAGATGTTTCACCCAAGCTTGATCGGCAAGTATCTAAGATGATTATAGCTATTTGTCATGCATTATACGCTTGTCATACTTTTGATTATTGATTTGGACACAGGTAAGAAAGCTATGTTTTTGAAAATATTTAGTTCGTTTTCACAAATGATTTTCTCCCACATTTTCTTCCTTATTTCATTTGCATGTGCCAACTGTATTTGATATTCCTGGGTCGGGTGGTTTCAAAGATTTCATAAAGATATTTTAACTTTGTGTAGTCATAGGAGTTTACTAAGTCTTTTATTCAATTTGATTGACTCATATTCTTTCAGACGTCAGAATCTCTTCCTTATCGGGATGAGTCTGTTGCAGATCAGATTGGGTCATGTGGGATCTCATATAAACATGGTTTATTCATTTGAGCCATTTTTGCAACGGTATCATTGGATTAGCTAGGTAGAAGATTCCATTAAATGTAGGGCATTTGGGTGCTTATCATTAACTGGTTTGGATGATGGACTTCACTTTTGTAAAACAATTTCATTCATAAACTTTAATTGGTTTTCATTAAAATCCATTATGTCAATATCTTTTTCTTCCTTAAGTTTTAAATCGTTATGACCTTTGTTTTCTCTTGGACAAGACCTTGTAATGGTGGACTTAGTAAAGACTCTGTTTGATAACTATGATCGTTTTTCTTGGACAACTAAATTCGTCAGGCTTTAAGTTTTAAACCTTCTTTTATGTCAATGTACTTTTGAGGTAATAGTCCTAGAGTTTCATTTAACTTACATTTAAGTTTGTCATAATCAACTATACGGTCATTAAAGGCCTTGTACCTCTCAAACTCAGTCTGTTTATTTTAAAGTGTAACTAAATAACTATCCCGAATACTATTAGACTCCCCCAGGGTTCTACTAGTCTCTGCAAGAGTAGATTTGCACTCTTTCAATTCTTGAGTTAATGATGCATTTGCTTTCTTTAATTACTTTTGAATCTTTTTATTTTCATCTACATCAAGTTTTAAATTTGCAATTAAATTAGCAAGCGCAACACGCTCATCATCACATTCTACAGCATTATGGTCAGTCTGAATTTCATTATCACACATATCTAGTGAATCAGGTTGCTCAGAATGTTGTTTGTCAACAGCAAACACATTATATTCAGTAGTATATGGTACCTCAACCATTGGTTTTGTGTCATAGGAAGGTCTGATATCCATATCATCCCCAGAAGTTCTTTTGTCATTGCATTCATTCCTTAACCTACTGCTTTCATCTCCATATGTGTTGCTTTGATTCTCTAAACCTTGATCATTCCCTTTGTCTGATACAATCCTACTGCAGTCTTTGTCTCCCAAACTAGCATCCAATGCTTTAACTTCTTGAACCTTGCACTTTTGAATCTGCAACTTTCTTTCATTTAACTTTTTTAACCCATTCTGAAGCTCTTGTTCATGACTTGCTCTTTCAACAATACATTGCTCAATGGAGTTCATGTGTTGAATGATTGTTTCCTTGAATGTTTGAGCTTCCATTTGAGTGTAGGCTTTGAAGTTATTTCTTACTTATCGATCATATGAAGCAGAACTTGAATAAGGATCGAAAGGCTTTAACACGTCAGAATGTATGAACTTGTCAAACCACACTTTGATCACACTTAGAGCAGACTTGGAATCCTTCTCGTAAAGTATTTCATTGTTGAGTTTCTTTTCTAAGTTATTTATGTTTTGAGATAACTCATACTTGAAAGTCCTGACGTCAGTATAAAAGAGGTGTGAAATGCGTGTTGAAACGATGGACAATAAGTAAAAGTCTGCCTTTCAAGACGTTGAGTGGTTGTTTTAAGTGCATTGAATTTGTTCAGGGAGTTCTCTTTCAAAATATTTGCTTGCTTTTGCAGTTGTTGTATCTCTTATTCATCTAAATCTAAACACGAAGACAAAGTATCTTTTGTTTCCATTGTAACATGAATTGTGAAGTGAAAATGATTTGTAAGATCTTAAGTAGGTAAAGTGATTGTTGTTGTGGATTGAATTCAATTAACGTTCACGGGATTTTACAATTCTATGACTTAAACCAAAAAAGAAATAATCTTTTACGGGATTTTACTAAATCAAAAAGAAACCTTGAAAGAAAATTTGTTGTTGTTTAAGAACTTGAGCTTTTGTTGACGATTGATGAGGTGAAAGGACTAACGGTGAAAGCTATTATTAAACTAAAGGTATAAATAAACTATTTGAAAAAAAAACAAAGATTAGAAATAGAAAAAATTTGAAAAAGAAAGGTAAAAAGTGAAAAAGTTTTAAATCTAAAAACTAATATTAAAAAGAATTGAAAGTAAAAAAGTTATATTTAAGTTTGCTTTAAAAAAAGGGTTAATAGTGAACAAGTAAAAATCTAAAGGTTATAATGAGAATTGTTTCAAAGTTGAGGGGCCAAAAGTGTAAAATTCAAATTTAACTATATTAAAAACATGTTCCTGCTCGTTTTTTCACTTGTCTTCTTCATTGAATTTTCTAAAATGGTAACGAAAGTTTATTGCATCTTGCGGACTCGAGTGATTATAGTCGGCAACAACCAAATATACCGCGATCGAGATGGTATAGGTTAGAGCTCCATGCGAACAAACCGATTACTCGATCGGACAACCAAAATAACTCAAAACGAACCAAAAACGCTCTAGAATGATTGTATAAATCGTTCAAGCTACTTGGAAGTGTATAAATCGGTTGCTGCAAGTGATGTATAAACCGTTTGAAACTCAAACTTGTATAAATCGATTACTCATGGTCATGTATAAATCCCTTACTTTTTATCAACATGTATAAATCTGTTGCTTATGGTTGTATAAATCGCTTAGTTGTTTTCGTGTTGTATAAATCGCCTAACTTTCAACGTATAACACGTCCTCATTTTTTTTAACGTATAAATCGCCTACACAAAAAACGTATACATCACCTTTAGAAAATGTATAGTTCGCCTTACTCAAGGTTGTATAGATCGCCTACTGTTTCTGTTGTATGTATTGTTCGCCCAACAAGAAGGTTCAAAATATAAACTGTTTAAAGCCCAAAGACGAAAAAATTAATGGATTTTCAAATTGAAAAAAGAATGAAACTTATAAATTTGTAAAGGGTACAATATAACAACCCGTAATTTTATAGTATTTCATCAATGTAATATCTACTTATTATATTAAGTACTACTTTTTCACGGGAATAAATTTTCGTTTCATTTTATTTCATTACGAAACATAATTTACATTTCTAAAGTAAATGAGTTCACGCAACGACCTATGCCTATTCTATCTATGTTTACATCAAGTAAATGTCCTAATATGTCAAGTCAATAATATAATATCCATTTTATCATATACGTTATTCATTTAACAAAGTTTTCACGGCGATAATACCAAATGAGCTTAAACCGTTAACATTTATGCCTAAACCCTAATTTTGGGTAATGTAAACATTTAAGATGAATGTACAAGTAATAAAAGCTCATGTACAAGTAATATAACATCTCATTTGAATATACTTTCCCTCTAAAATAAGGTACAAGTCCTTTAAAGCATGATGTACAAGTCCATTTAAAAAATGCACGATATTCAAAATAACCATTTTACCTCCGTTTTCTTAAGAAACTTGTACAAACTAATAAAGTACAAGGTACAAGCAAGTCATGCACTTCATTTACATTCTATAATCATCCTCATTTCATAAGATTTCATGAAATGAAACCTAGAAACCCTAACCCGAGCAAAATACTACACCATGACCCGTTTCTTGGTTTTTATCCATTGTAAACCCAAACCATTACTCAAATAAGTTGTAAATACATAATTTACAACTTTACAAATCACATTCCATCATCATTTCACCATTTTTAACAACAATGTACAAGAATTAAACCTAGAAAACCCTAAACGAACCCTAATTTCAAACCATGACCCGTTTACCTATTTTCACCCATTTTGAACTCGAACCACTAATCAAACCTTGTGGTAAACTCTTAATACAAACCTTATAATCCATAATCTATCATTAATAATCAAATGCACACGAAAAATAAACATGAAAACCTAAACCGTGCCCTATTGAACCCGTATACCTTTTTCTTTCATTTTGACCCATTTCAAGAGTTAACTTTGCATCCAAGCACCTTAATGACTCACTTCCTTCACTTCCAAGCAGCCTGCAAGGACCTCTCTTCCATTTCTTGGCCATAAATTGGGCACTCTCCCTCTTTTTGCTCCATATAAGCCACGGCCACACAAACACCCTTAGCATCTTCCACATTGCAATCCTACTTCTCTAGCCCTTCATACTCATACCATAGACTCTCCTCATCATCTCCTAGCTGCTACACATGTCCAAGACTTGGCCATTAAGTTTCCTTGGTCCCTAAGGGTGGTTCGCACCTATATAAAGGGTGTAAACCCTTCATTCTAACTCATCCCCCACATCTTCTTTCTATAACCTACAATAGCAGCAAATCTCTGCTCAAGAAGGTCCTAAGAAGTCCCAAGACCAGAAGTGAAGCAAACAAACCAAGAAAAGAAGCCCTAGAGTTGTTATTCTAGGCATACGAAGCTAAAAGTTCCGATTTTGACCCGTTTCCATGCTATAAGCTCAAAACCAGGTTGCATGACATGGCTGTTTACTATCATTTTGCTATATCAACCTTCCCTGTTAAGATTGTGATAAGGTCATCAGCTTTCATTTTGGAATATTTATTACAACTACCTATCAGGTGAAGTTCATAGCCTCGCTTTTACTTATTTACATGCTTTATAAACCCGCGAGGGGGATACATGCTCAATTGTTTTTAATATACACAAGTACTTAAAACCGATATTGTGAAGTTCATAGCCTCGCTTTTACTTATTTACATGCTTTATAAACCCACGAGGGGGATACATGCTCAATTGTTTTTAATATACACAAGTACTTAAAACCGATATTGTGAAGTTCATAACCTCGCCTTTACTTATTTACATGTTTTATAAACCCGCGAGGGGGATACATGCTTGTTACAAACTCTTTTACATACTCGTTTATCTTATAACAATGTGATTACTTTTCAAAGACTTAATGAGTTCATAACCTCACATTTCAATCTTTTAAATACTTTATAAACCTGTAATACCTGCTATAAACCATGAATACAAGTGTTTTCTAAACTATATGCTATCCTGATATATTATTAACAATAAGTACATGGAAAATATCTCTTTGGGTACGTATCTCCCAATATCTCTTTGGGTAAATAACTCCCAATAATCTCTTTGGGTAGTATCTCCTATATCTTTTTGTGGTAGTATTCCCCAATATCTCTTTGGGTAGTATCTCCCAATATCTCTTTGGGTAGTATCTCCCAATATCTCTTTGGGTAATATCTCCCAACATCTCTTTGGATAATAGCTCCTAGTATCTCTTTTGATAGTGACTCCTAGTATGTCTCAGGTAGAAGCTCCTGATTCTATTGAGTTTAAATATGTGATTCATGAGCTTAGATGCAATAATAATGTTCTCCATGATAATAATGTTCTCCATGATAATAATGTTCTCCATGATAATTATCCCTGCAATGCAAATATTTCCATTATGATAACTTGTATTCAACTATTACATTTCAAACCTATGAATTTCACTCAACCTTTGTGTTGACCCTTTTTATGCATGTTTATCCCAGGTAATTGAGCAACTTATGGCATGGAGTGGCATGGACTTGAAGATGGCTAAAACTTGTTATCATTCACATTTTATGTTTCTAGATTTTGGGACCTGCCTTTGTAAAACTCTGATTTTAAATGAATGATAACGTATCTTTTAAAAACGTCTCTTTTGAGTCGTTTTCTATGATTGTGTCTGTGATTCATGAAGTAATACCCCAGATTAGCTTCCGCTGCTATATGTCCAAAATGGGGGTGTTACAAGTAGTGGGCTATAGAGCTCTACAGTTATAGAGAACAAGGGTATAACCTTAATATAATTACTTTTCTTTTGCATCAAGTATCCTCCGTTGCCACTCCATTTCCCCAAAGAGTGTATGAAATACTACGACAACTTTATAACTTATATTATTTTTCTACCAAGTTATTAGAGAGGTGTAATCTTAGAAGTAAGTAGATGTGTGAAAGGAGGCAATTATGATTATGGTGCGCAACATAATTATAAATGCATCACACATGTGAACTTGTAACCTTGATTAGCCTAACATGAAAATCAAGTTCGTGCTAAATATTCCTATCTATTACCTAATCTCACTTTAACATTCATCTAAATCTCGGGACGAGATTTCTTTAAGGGGTGGAGACTATAACAACCCGTAATTTTATAGTATTTCATCAATGTAATATCTAACCTTTATATTAAGTTACTCTTTTTCTCGGGAATAAAATTTAGTTTCATTTCATTTCATTTACGTAACATTAATTTACTTTCTAAAGTAAATGAGTTATGTAACGGACCTATGCCTATCTATCTATGTTTACCTTCAAGGTAAATGTCCTAATATGTTCAATTCAAACAATCTAATATCCATTTTTATATATACGTTATTCATTTACAAAGTTTTCACGCGATATACCAAATGAGCTTAAAACCGTTAAAACATTATGCGGTAAACCCTAATTTGGTAGGTAATTTTCGTAAACATTTAAGAGAATGTACAAGTAATCAAAGCTCATGTATAAGTAATATAACATCTCATTTGAAATATACTTTCCCTCCAAAATAAGGTACAAGTCCTTTAAAGCATAATGTACAAGTCATTAATGCACGATATTCAAAATAGCCGTTTTACCTCTGTTTCCTTAAGAACTTATACAATTATAAGTACAAGGTACATGCAAGTCATGCATTCATTTACATTCTTAATCATCCTCATTTCATAAGATTTCATGAAATGAAACCTAGAAACCCTAACCCGAGCAAAATACTACACCATGACCCGTTTCTTGGTTTTTATCCATTGTAAACCCAAACCATTACTCAAATAAGTTGTAAATACATAATTTACAAACTTTAAAAAGTCACATCCCCATCATTTCACCAATTTTTAACAACAATGTACAAGAATTAAACCTAGAAAACCCTAAACGAACCCTAATTTCATACCATGACCAGTTTACCTATTTTCACCCATTTTGAACTCGAACCACTAATCAAACACTTGTGGTAAACTCTTAATACAACCTTAAAATCCATAATCTTTCATTATTAATCAAATTACATGAAAAATAAAACATGAAAACCTAAATCGGTGCCCTATTGAACCCGTATACCTTTTTCTTTCATTTTGACCCATTTCAAGAGTTAACTTTGCATCCAAGCACCTTAATGACTCACCTCCTTCACTTCCAAGCAGCTTACAAGGACCTCTCTTCCATTTCTTGGCCATAAATTGAGCCACATCTCCCTCTTTTTGCTCCATATAAGCTCGGCCCACACAAAACCCTCCCCCCCCCATTAGATCTTCACATTGCAATCCTACTTCTCTCGGCCCTTATACTCATGCATAGACTCTTACTCATCAATCTCCTAGCTGCTACTCATTCAAGACTTGGCACTTAAGTTTCCTTGGTCCCTAGGTGTTCGCACCATATATAAGGTGTAAAACCCTTCATTCCTAACTCAATCCACCACATCTTCTTTTCTATACCCACAATTAGCAGCAAATCTTCTGCTCAAGAAGGTTCCTAAGAAAGTCCCAAGACAGAAGTGATAACAAAGATGTAAACCAAGAAAAGAAGCCAAAGTTGGTATTCTAGGCGTACGAAGCTAAAAAGCCCCATTTTTGACCCGTTTCCAAGCTATAAGCTCAAAACCAGTGTTGGGTGATTGTTGGCTGTTTACTATCATCTTGCTATATCAACTTTCCCTGTTAAGATTGTGATAAGGTCGTCAGCTTACATTTTTGAATATTTATTACAACTACCTATCAGGTGAAGTTTATAGCCTCGCTTTTACTTATTTACATGCTTTATAAACCCACGAGGGGGATACATGCTCAATTGTTTTTAATATACACAAGTACTTAAAACCGATATTATAAAGTTTATAGCCTCACTTTTACTTATTTACATGCTTTATAAACCCGCGAGGGGGATACATGCTCAATTGTTTTTAATATACACAAGTACTTAAAACCGATATTGTGAAGTTCATAACCTCGCCTTTACTTATTTACATGTTTTATAAACCCGCGAGGGGGATACATGCTTGTTACAAACTCTTTTACATACTCGTTTATCTTATAACAATGTGATTACTTTTTAAAGACTTAATGAGTTCATAACCTTACATTTCAATCTTTTAAATACTTTTTAAACCTGTAATACCTGCTATAAACCATGAATATAAGTGTTTTCTAAACTATATGCTATCCTGATATATTATGGCCTAAGTACATGGAAATCTCTTTGGGTAGTATCTCCCAATATCTCTTTGGGTAATATCTCCCAATATCTCTTTGGGTAGTATCTCCCAATATCTCTTTGGGTAGTATCTCCCAATATCTCTTTGGGTAGTATCTCCCAATATCTCTTTGGGTAATATCTCCTAATATCTCTTTTTAGATTTACATTATTTATTATTTATTTTTTAATTATTTTTTAATTTTATGATTTAATTTTTTGATGATGGGATTTTTAATTTTTTATTATTTTTATTAATTGATTTTCTGATTAAATTTTTTTATAGTTTTTCTATATAATGATATAAATTTTATTTTTAATTATTTTATTTATTTAAATATTTTATTTTTTTTTTATTTTTTATATTTTTTTAATTTTATTATTTGGATTTTCTTTTTTTTTAATTATTTTTTTTTTTTTTTTAATTTTTATTATTTATTTTATAAATTCTTTATATTATTTTTTTTTTTTATTTTATAATATTTATTATATTTTTTGTCTCATTTTTTTTTTTTTTATTTTTTTTTTTCTTTTTTTATTTTTTATTTTTTATGGATTTTATATATTTATTTTTATTTTCATTTTAGATTTTTTTTTTATATTAATTATATTATTTGATTATTTTTTATTATATTTATTTTATTTTTTTTATGTTATTTTTTTTTTTTTTATTTTATTTGATTATGATTTTAGGGATTTATTATTTTTCTATATTTTAAGGATTTTATTTTTTATTTTTTATTATTTTTATATTTTATTTTAATTTTTTATTGTCGTTTTTTTTTTTTTTTTTATTTTTATTTTTTATTTTTTTAATTTTATAGATTTATTTAAATTATATTTTGTTTATTTATTTTAATTGATTAATTTTTGTTCTTTTTATAATTTTTATATTTTTATTTTTGATTGATTTTTTTATTTATTTATTTATTATTTTTATATTTTGATGATTATATAAGATAATTTTTTTTATTTTTGTATATTATTATAGGATTATTTTTATTTTTTTTTTATTTATTTTTTTTGATTTATATTTTGGATTATTATATTTTTTTTTTTTTTATTTTTTTCTTTATTGATTTTATTTTTATTATAATTTTTTGTTTTTTTTTTTATTTTTTTTTTATTTAATTTTTTTTTTAATTTAATTTTTTTGATTTTATTTTTATGTTTTATTATTATTATTATTATTATTATTTTTATTTTTTTTTTTATTATTTTTATTATTTATTATTTATTTTTTTTTTCTATTTTTTTTATTTATTATTATTTATATTTTTTTATTTATTTTTTTATTATTATTTATATTTTAGATTTTTTATTTTTTTATTAATTTTTTATTTTTATTATTTTTTTTATTTTATTATTTTTCTTATTTATTATATTATTTTTATTATTTTTTTTTTTTTTTTTTTAAATTTTACTGATTTAAGATTTTTTAATTTAGGATTTTAATATTTTTTTATTTTTTACTATGGATTATATATTTGTTTTTTTATTTATTTTTTTATTTTTATATTTTTTTTTATTTTATTGATTTTTATTTTGGAAGGATTTTTTCTTTTATATTTTTTCTTATAATTTTTTTTTTTTTTATTATTTTTTTTTTAAATAATTTTGTTTTTAATATTTATTATTTTTATATACTTATTATATTATTTATTTTTTTTTTTTTATATTTGATTTTTTAATTTAATTTATTTTATGTTTTTTTTTAGATATTTTTAATTAATTATTGATTTTTCTTTTATTTTTTTTTATTTTTTTTTTATTTTTTGATTATATTAGAATTTTTTTATATTATTGAATATATTGATTTTATTTTTTTTTATTTTGATATTATTTTTTTATGATTTAATTTTATATATTTTATTTATTTTTATATTTAATTTTAATATTTTTAATTATTTTATGATTTATTTTTTTTTTTATTTTTTATTTTTTTTTTCTTATTATAATATTATTTTTTATTTACTTTTATTTTTTTTATATTTGATTTTTATTTTTTCTTTTTTTTTTTTTATTATTTTTATTTATATTTTTATTGATTTAGATATAAATTTTTTTATTTTTTATTTTTTTTTTTTTATATTATTGATCATTTTTTTCTATTATAAGATTTATATTTATTTGGATTTATTTTTATTTTTGATTTTTTATTATTTATTATTTTTTTTGGGATTATTATTTGATATTTATTAATTTATATTTTTTACTTTAATTTTAATTAATTAATTTTTAATATTGTTATATTATTTCTAATTTATTTTTATTTTTTTTATTTTATTTTTTTTTTATAGATTATTATTTTTTTTTTTTTATTATTTTTTTTGGATTTTATTTTATTTTTTATTATTTTTTAATTTATTTATTTTTATTATTTTATTTTTTTTTAATTATTTTTTAATATTTTTATTTTTTTTATTTTTTTTTTTTTTATTTTTTATTTTTAAATATATTTTTATTTTTATAATATATATTAATTTGATTTTTTTTTTTAGTGATATTATTAGATTTAATAAATTTATTTGATTGATATTTTTTAATTTTTTATTTTCTTATTTTTTTATAATTTTTTGTATTTTTATTATTAATTATTTTTATGATTATTTTAGGATATGATTTTTTTTTTCTATTTATTTTATTTTTTTATATTTTTTATTATTTTATTTTTTTATAATTATTTTTATATTTTTTTTTTTTTTTATTATTTTTTATTTATTTATATTTTTTTTTTTCTTTTTTTATTATCTTATTTTTAATTTATTTATTTATAATTTTTTTTTTATATTTTTTTTGTATGATTTTTTTTTTTTTATTTTTTATTTATTTTTTTAGGATTATTATTTTTCTGATTATTTTATTTTAATTTTTTAATAACTCTAGTACTTCTCTTTTGATAGTGGACTCCTACGTATGTCTCAGGTAGAAGCTCCTGATTCTATTGAGTTTAAATATGTGATTCATGAGCTTAGATGCAATAATAATGTTCTCCATGATAATAATGTTCTCCATGATAATAATGTTCTCCATGATAAATAATGTTCTCCATGATAATTATCCCTGCAATGTGAATATTTCCATTATGATAACTTGTATTCAACTATTACATTTCAAACCTATGAATTTCACTCAACCTTTGTGTTGACCCTTTTTATGCATGTTTATCCCAGGTAATTGAGCAACTTATGGCATGGAGTGGCATGGACTTGAAGATGGCTAAAACTTGTTATCATTCACATTTTATGTTTCTAGATTTTGGGACCTGCCTTTGTAAAACTCTGATTTTAAATGAATGATAACGTATCTTTTAAAAATGTCTCTTTTGAGTCGTTTTCTATGATTGTGTATGTGATTCATGAAGTAATACCCCAGATTAGCTTCCGCTGCTATATGTTCAAAATGGGGGTGTTACATACAAAGTATAACTAGTGAGAAAAAAAAATAAGCTAGAAAAAGCCCAAAAATAAGTATGAACATAATCACTAAACCCACCCGAGACTCTTGATACCAAATGTCGGAACCCGGAATCACCTTCACTTCACCATTATGACCAAGAAAATAAGTTAGGAGATGATAAGAAGAATTTTAGAGAGAGAAACAAGAGAGAGAAATAAAAAAAGAAGAAAAAGATGGTTGATTAAACTTGTGTGAGAAAATACAAATGAACCAACACCCTCTCCACACTTGAAGAGGGGTATTTATACCCTTATGCAGGTATGGGCTATTTGCCATGGTCATGTTTAAGGTTAACTTGGGCCTAGTATGAGGCTCGGGATTACATTGGTCCTTATCGAGTCGGTACAATATTAGATTAATTAACGAGCTCGATACCCGTTCTAGCCTATTACAATATATATTAAATAAAGACCGAAGCTTCCTCGTTGAGTGACCGAGCTTCCTTGTTCGACTCAATATTTTAAGGCTAACAAGGGGACAATAAATTTGGGATGGAGGGAGTACATAACAACTAATAAATCACCCAACCAACCACCCCTTTGGTGATTCACTTTTATTATGAAAGACTCAAATAACACGTCTATATAGAAATATAACACTTATCAATAGTAAATAACACAAGTAATAACTTTTCAATCGTGTAATGCTTTATTGATATAATCAAATTATTACAATGTGCTATAGATCGCACAAGTTGAATGACAATGTAAGATTAACTTTCAAACAAGTAAACTTGACAAAGTATCATGTTTTCAAGGGAACTTATGTAGACCAGCTGATAGGATCAGCGGACTAATGTGTAAGTTCGACAAAGGAGTAAATGCCTATAATAATAACAATAATAAAAGCGTTAACATTTACTCCTTACTACATTCTCTATTTATACTAATACGAGGTTGTATCTTTAGTGGGGGCAGTTGCGACGTGTCAAGACTCCTACGGTAGACGTACAAGGTATTTAATGCACGTCCATTCTTGGAAACATCCCGTGTTAGGCATTATTGTAAACATACTTAAGTCTGGTAGTTATAGAGTTTAAGTCTGGTAGACATAGTTAAGTCTGCCAGTACTAAGTTAAGTCTGGCAGTACTATAGTTAGTACTGGCCTTGTCTAGTTAAGTCTGTTTATGTAACATAATAGTTATAATAGTTATCTTAGAGATATCTTAGGAAAGGATATGCATTATCCTTTTACGCGTTTGTAAAGCCCATTAGGGTTTCCTTGGTGTATAAAAGGAACCCTACGGCATAGTGTTTGAGATATAGAACCCTAATAGAAATCAATAGAAAATAGCAAAGTTTTACATTGTGTTCTTCTTAGTACTTGTGTTAAGATTCCGCATTAGCACATAGTATTCATAGTTATTGTCTCTTATATAGTTGATTTGGATTTATTCAAGTTAGCTATTGTCTTACAAAAGGCTAACATATCCAAGACTTTCGGACCTACAAGTGGATCAGAGCCTCTAGCGGGACTCTAAGTAAGAAGGAATCACAAGGAAAGAACCACAAACTATCACTTTTCAGATCTAGAAAAAATGTCTCTAACCTGCTATTATGTTTTCTCTCAACTTTTAGTGTGATGAATGCATCATACCATGAAGGATGCATCCGACAATGGTTACTGCAAACAATTAAACAAAAACACAACAACAACAATTATTCCTACAACAACAACTATCTCAAATATCAACTCCAATTTCTGTAAGAAGGGAGGAGTATGATATATGGGCCATGGAGATGGAGCATTACCTTGAATATATTGACAATGATGTTTGGAAGGTAATTCAGAATGGAAATTCTAAGAAGAGAATCTCAACTGGAAAAGATGGTGTTGTTAGAGTACTTCCACCAGTATCTGCTGCAGAAATTCATGCTGTTGAAAAGGAAAGGAAGGCAAGAACCATCTTACTTATGGCCATTCCCAAGGAACATCTGAGAAGATTTCATGGAATGGACGATGCAAAAGAAATTTGGGAAGCCATAAGGACTAGGTTTGGTGGTAATGCAAATTCAAAGAAGATGCAGAAAGCTGTTTTAAAACAACAGTTTGAAGCATTTACTATATCAAGTTCAGAAGGGTTAGAAAAGGGATATGACAGATTCCAACAACTACTCTCATAGTTGGAAGCTCATGGTGCTGAAGTATCTACTAAGGATGCAAATCACAAGTTTCTCAGATCTTTGCCCCCAGCTTGGTCAAATCTGGCAATGACTATGAGAACCAAACCAGATGTTGACACTTTATCCATTGATGACTTGTATAATAACCTTAGGGTTTTTGAGCAGGAACTCACAAGTACCTCAAAATCATCTGCAAGTGCTCAAAATGTTGCTTTTGTTTCACACAGCAAGAGCAGCACTAACAGGTTAAGTCTCGGTCATACTGGTTTCCTACATTACTTATACTCCTTCTACATTCTTTCTAAAAATATTCCACGAAAGAGAAGTTCCTGCTAGTTTTGTGATGAAGTCTATTTTATTCACTCTTGCCAACAATCAGAAGATTTTAGACTTGCTTCATGAAAGACTAGAACAGATTAATGATTATGGACATTGAAGAGATAGACATAACTGGCAGATAGCAATGATTTGCTATTTCGAATGAAGAAGTTTTACAAGAAGACTGGAAGGAGAGTCCGGATTGATGGAAACAAACCTGTTGGTTTTGACAAAAAGAAGCTTGAATGTTTCAAATGTCACAACACTGGTCATTTTGCTAGGGAATGCACATCCAATGGGACAAATGATGGAAAGAAGAGAGACTCAGTCTATCAAGATCAAGAAGCTGAAAGAAAGGCAGACATAAGAATGTTTGCTGACTATGGATGACGGTTGTTGTCAATTGGGGGAGAACATACGTAGAAGAAGTTAGAGACAAATCAGCACTCATGGCAATCAGCTCAAATTAATGGATGGTATAATTATGTTCTAAAACTTGCTTGATTTCATATAATAAACTTAAAACACATGTTGAGATGAATAAACAAATCAGTTAGAGTGAACAAGAAGTAAAAAATACTTGCCTTATCGATCAAATTGTTAAGAAATAAGAGCTCAAGTTGTTACTTATCAAAAAGAAGCAACTTCTTTAATGAACAACTCCATTTCAGATAAATGATTATATGAAAAGATGAAAACTTAAAAAAATAATAGGAGAATGGAATGAAAGCTGTAAAAGAAAAAGAAACAATTGCAGAAAACAGTAGATTCATGGAAGAATTCTTCTAAACACCTTTGGGAAATTAGTTGATTCTGGTATGAGTTCAATAGTTAAAGTTGGCTTTAGGGTATGAATATAAAATTCAAACGATGAGGTTTAAGCTATGAGGAAGAAATGAATTCGTAAAATATGTTTAATTGTACAGAAGATAACTTTATTGGACAAACCTTTGTTACATTAGATTTTCAAAGACTGATAGTTTCAAATGAGTTCCACATTCCTTAACAGGGGACTATACTCCTAAATTACAACAGGAAATTGATGAATCTTTGTATGTTTATGGTAAAAAGGGACCTCAAGAGTCTGAAACTAGTATCTCAAATGACACATTCATTAAGAATTCTGTTACAACTAATGAAAATGTCGTGTCTGAACGCAAACCAAAAGAAGTTTAAACATAGTTGTGTAACCACACGTAAAAAAACTCCTTAGGCAACCAATAAAAAACCAGGAACTCTAAAGTTAACGGAAAGAATTGGAATGAAATGATGGAAAGAGAACTAGGGGAAGGTTCCTCTTTCATCAAGAAAAAGTGTTTTGTTTGTGGCAGCCTAAGTCATTTGATCAGAAATTGTGATTTTTATAAAAAGAAAATGGCAAGAGAGGCTGAGCTTAAGAAACTAAGGGTTTTTAATACTGGTAATGGGGTGGCCAAACCAGTATGGAACAATGCAAACAGGGTTAATCATGCTAATCACTTTGTACCTAAGACCAGTACAACTCATTGTCTGTAGGCAGATATGTGTTGATTTGTGAGACCTATGTTAATTACTGGTGGTTAGGGCAAATGTTAATTCTGTTAGGCAAAATGTTAATTCTGTCAGGTCTAATGTTAATACTGGTAGTTTTAATATTAATTACTGTTTAATAGCTAAACATCCGAAATAACTACCTTTAACTCATACAGTTTTAGTCCTGTAGTTGTTAAACCCCAGGTGAGAATAAATTAATTCAAAGAAGTAATTTTTCACAAAAAATACTCATTCACCTGCTTTTTGAGAGAAGACCCATTGTTAGTAAATACATCCAAAATGACTTTATATTATGTGTTAAGGGAAATTGGTGCCACTGCTGTTAAGGACTCTCGGCTGGTTATAATTGGAGAAAAACTAGACCAACTCTAATTGTAATGTGGATCTTAATTTTATTCGAACTGTAAATGCTAAAAGGACTAAAGCAGACCCAAGCCTGATAAAGCCTGGGTAAAGGCCTGGGTCCCTAAGAGAAACTAATTTCTCTTTTTCATGTGCAGGATCATCCACTGAAGAACATGGTAGATAGAGGTATATTTGATAGTGGATGCTCAGGGCACATGACAGGTAACAAGGATCAACTGGAGGATTTTGAAGAATTCAATGGGGGATCTGTTACCTTTGGAGGTAGCAAAGGCTACATATCTGGTAAAGGAAAAATAAGAGTTGGTAATTTAGATTTTGATAGTGTGTCTTTTGTAAAAGAATTAGGGCATTTTAACCTTTTCTCAATATCACAAATATGTGATAAGCAGCACAAGGTTCTTTTTACTGAAACTGAATGTCTTGTTGTGTCTTCTGACTTTAAGATGCCTGATGAAAATCAGATACTTCTAAAGGTCCCTAGACATCACAATATGTACAGTTTTGATATGAAGACACCTACTCCTGCAAAAGGTTTTGCCTGTTTGATTGCTAAAGCCACATCTGATGAATCTAAATTGTGGCACAGAAGGTTAGGTCATATCAATTTTAAAAACCTAAACAAACTTGTGAAGGGAAACCTTGTAAGAGGTCTACCTTCCAAGGTTTTCAAAAATGACCATACATGTGTTGCCTGCCATAAAGGTAAACAACACAGGGCCTCCTGCAAGGCCAAATTAGAAAGATTAATCACTGAGCCATTACACACCTTGCATATGGATCTTTTTGGTCCTACTTCTGTAAAAAGCATTAATCATGCAAGTTATTGCCTTGTAATTACTGATGATTGTACCAGATTTAGTTGGGTATTCTTTTTGGCCTCTAAGGATGAAACTAGTGGCATTCTTCAGAACTTCATTAGGCAGATTGAAAACCAGCTTAGTCATAGGGTTAAAATCATTAGATCAGATAATGGCACTGAATTTAAGAATAGAGATATGCTTGAATTTTGTGGGAACAAGGGAATAAAACAAGAGTATAGCAATGCCAGAACTCCACAACAGAATGGAGTTGCTGAAAGAATGAACAGGACCCTAATTGAGGCTGCTAGAACTATGCTAGCAGACTCACTCTTACCAACTACTTTTTGGGCAGAAGCAGTTAGTACTGCTTGCTATATTTTTAATAGGGTAAGAGTGACTAAACCTCAAAACAAAACTCCTTATGAGCTTTTGTTTGGCCACAAACCAATTATCAGCTACATAAGACCTTTTGGGTGTCATGTTACAATTTTAGATACTCTTAGTGTACTTGGCAAGTTTGATGGAAAATCTGATGAGGGATTCTTAGTTGGTTACTCTCTAAATAGCAAAGCCTATAGGGTTTATAATTTAGTAACCAAAAGAGTAGAAGTAAATCTGCATGTTAATTTTCTTGAAGATAAACCCAATGTCAAAGGAGTAGGGTATAGATGGATGTTTGATATTGATTATCTTACTGATTCTATGAACTATATTCCTGTATCTTTGGAGAATCAAGCTAACCCACATGCAGGTGCTTCAGAAGTAACTAACAGTGCAGGTACTTCACAAACTCCAAGTTTTAATGCCTCTGAGGAAAAAGATGAGGATGTAGAGCTTATTGTTGTGCCTTCAACTGTGAGGAATACTGAAGAAAAAGCTGAATCAAGGAAATCTTCCACAAATTCAAAGAAAGAAGAGATCTTGACAGAACTTCAACAAGAGAAGAAGGCTTCTTCTACTGACACTTCAGAAGATAATCCTAAGATTCTAGCTTTTAGAAGAGAGTTGGAAGAAATTGCTCTAAAGCATTTAGGAAAAGTATCTGAAAACACCACTACCAGTACTCCTTCAGTTAATACTGGTAGTGAGCCAGTTAATACTGGTAGTTTTGATCCTGATGATTCACCTATGCCAGAGCTCGAAATCTTTCACAAGTCTGAGACAGGAATTTTTGATGAGGCATCTTATGATGAAGAGGGCGTGATAACTGATTTCAACAGCCTACCAACAGAAATTGAAGTCAGTCCTACTCCTACACTTAGGATTCACAATATTCACCCGAAAAGTCAAATCCTTGGTGATCCTAAGTCAGCTGTGCAAACTAGAAGCAAAGTGCAACAAAAATCAGGAGCTCATGCACTTTTCAGCTTTATTCAAAAACAGCAAAGAAACAATCACAAAGATCAACAGCATTGTTTATTTGCCTGTTTTCTATCTCAGGAGGAACCTAAAAAGATTTCTGAAGCTCTACAAGATGACAGTTGGGTTCAAGCCATGCAAGAGGAGTTGTTACAATTCAAGCTGCAACAAGTATGGGTTCTTGTAGATCTACCTCACGGAATGAAGGTCATTGGTACAAAATGGGTCTACAGAAATAAAAGAGATGAAAGAGGAGTGGTTGTGAGAAACAAGGCAAGATTGGTGGCCCAAGGGTACACGCAGGAAGAAGGTATTGACTATGATGAGGTTTTTGCTCCTGTGGCAAGAATAGAAGCTATCAGGTTATTTTTAGCCTTTGCCTCATTTATGAGGTTCATAGTATACCAAATAGATGTAAAACGTGCCTTTCTGTATGGAACTATAGATGAAGAGGTTTATGTCTCACAACCTCCTGGCTTTGTTGATCCTGATCACCCTAAGCAAGTTTATAAGGTGGTCAAAGCTTTGTATGGATTGCATCAAGCTCTTAGAGCTTGGTATGCTACTGTATCAACATTCCTAGAAAAGCATGGATACAAGAGGGGTATAATTGACAAGACTTTATTTATTAAAAGGGGCAAGAAGGATATCATGCTGGTTCAAGTATATGTTGATGATAACATTTTTTGATCTACCAAAAAGTCTTGGTGTGATGAGTTTGAAGCCTTGATGAAAAGCAGATTTCAAATGAGTTCTATGGGAGAACTCACATTTTTCTTAGGACTACAAGTCAAACAGAACAAGGCAGGAATCTTCATATCTCAAGACAAGTATGTAGCTGAGATACTCAAGAAATTTGATCTTGTAAATGTGAAAACTACAATAACCCCCATGGAGACCAAAGTGGCATTGACAAAAGATGAGGAAGCTGTTGATGTGGATGTGCACTTATACAGATCCATGATAGGTTCTCTCATGTATTTAACTGCCTCTAGGCCTGATATAATGTATGCAGTATGTGTTTGTTCTCGTTTTTAGGTCACTCCCAAGACTTCACATCTCAATGCTATGAAGAGAATCTTTAAGTACCTTAAGGGCAAACCACATTTAGGCTTATGGTATCCTAGAGAATCACCTTTTAACCTGGAAGCATACTCTGACAATGATTATAGTGGGTCCAACCTTGATAGGAAATCCACAACATGTGGTTGTCAATTTCTTAGACAAAGACTTATCTCATGGCAATGTAAGAAATAGACCATAGTGGCTACCTCTACAACTGAAGCTGAATATGTAGCTGCTGCAAATTGCTATGGACAAGTATTGTAGGTTCAAAATTAACTACTAGACTATGGTTTCAATTTCATGAATACCAAAATCCACATTAATAATGAAAGCACAATCTGCATTGGGAAGAACCCAATGTATCATTCCAAGACAAAGCACATCGAGATACGCCACCATTTTATAAGAGATTGTTATGAGAAGAAGCTCATTAGTGTGGAGAAAATGCACACAGACTTAAATGTAGCTGACCTATTGACTAAACTTTTTGATGGACCACAGTTTAATTACTTAGTGGTTAATATTGGGATGATAAACACATAGCTACATTTAAGGGGAGGCTCAATTGTATAGTGTGTATACTTCTGGTAGTTGGTTTAACTAAAATCTGGCTTAAGTAGTATTAATAGTGGTAGTTAATAGTATTAATTCTGGTAGTTAGTAGTATTAATTCTAGTAGTTAGTAGTATTAATTCTGGTAGTTAGTAGTAATAATTCGGGTAGTTAGTTTAAGTTAATTATGTCTATACAAACTCTTGCAGCATGTTTTTCTTTGTTTTAGTCTAATTCTTGTAGGAATAGCATGGATTTGCAGATGTAAGGCAGGTGTGCTTCAGTAAAAACTTAATTCTGGTTGAAAAAGAGTTAATTCGGGTTGTATCATAATAATTAATTATGTTACCAAAGTTTAAGTCTGGTATGTAAAATTTTTAATACTGGTAGGATTATTTTAGTGCGGTAGCGGGAAAATTAACTTTCTTCTGCTTTAACACTGTTCAAATGTTACCGTTAAAGATTTTTTACGGCGCTAATGTCGTTAACAAGAATAAGCATATATAGATAAAGTTTGATTTCTCTTTCATACTTATCTGTTTATTGCTATTTCCTTTATCGCAAAGTAAAAATCTTCCTTATTTTTATAATGAATACAATCAATTGTCTTGTTACCAGCATCTACAACCTCTCTCGTAACTAAACCCAGTAAACTTTCAGTTCAAGTCACTACCTTTTATTACTACTTTCGATTCATGGCTCAATTAAAATACTGCGACAAACACAATCAAGTGGGGTTTTTGCGCAAGCCTAACGAAAGTGCAGGGTTTGCAGAGATAGTAGATTTTCTATGAGGTTCCAACCTCAGGTATGCTTTATCTACTAATCCAACTATCTATGATTTCCTAGTCAAATAGTTTTGGCAGACTGCTACTGCCAACACTATTGCTGATGGGACTCTAGAGTTACATGCAACTATTGATACCACTGAGTATACAATCACTGAGGCATCTATTAGAGATAAGCTTCACTTAGAAGATGCTTCAGGGATTACAATGTTGCCAAATAATGAGATTTTTGAAGGGATGGGGCAAATGGGGTATCCTACTGACGGATCTTTCACTTTTTGGAAAAGCTTTTTCACACCCCAATGAAGATTTTTAGTCCACCATCTTTTGCATGTATAAGCTCTAAAGTGTGGATGGGAACAATTTTGGTTAGCAATATTGCTACAGCTTTGATTTTCCTTTCCACTGCAGAGTTTATAATTTTTCAAAACTAATCTTTGATGGCATGGTGGCAAACTTGAAAAGCAAAACAAAGTTTTTGATGTATCCTCGTTTTCTGCAACTGATTTTGGACATTCCACACGTTAAACCAAACACCTTTATCTGGCTGTGACCCTAACCAAAAAGATTTTTTAGGATATGAACAAGGGGATTTAGAGGGGCTCCAAGACCTTTGTTGCCTGCTATGCTGCTTGTTGCTACTACTAATCCAAATGCAGGTCAAGCACATCCTGATGTGGCTCCATCACAACCATCATCATCCACAATTCCAGTCCTATCTACATCCTTACCACCAGTACAATCTCCACCACCTACACCTACACCTATCCCAGCATCTATACCTACACCTATCCCTGAAACCGACCCTGAACCTATAGAGCACACTTTTGAGGAACCATCTCCTGCACACCAACACTTCTCACCCCCACAAGAGCATGCCCAAGAATAGATGTTTGTGAATGATTTGCTTCAATTAGTTCCTCAATTAATGACAAGTTGATAGTCTGGAAAAGGATCTTAAGCAAACCAAGCTGACAATGGGGAGTGCTATTGTAGAGTTGGTCAAGGATGTTAAGAAGCTAGAAGTGTATTTATGAAGAGGAAAACTGTGGTCTGCTCAGGACTCCTGAAAGGAAGAACCTGAGGATCAGGGGAGGAAAAGTCAAGATGATCCTCTAGTTTCTTTGGTACAAGGGCTGGTTACTCCTTCTAAGTCTACTGTCAACATTTCAGGGGAGGAACAAGTTGAAGACATAAGCCCTAATACATTAGAAGCAGCTAAAACTCTCTCCAGGGCTGCCTCTCAAAAGCAAAAGTCCATAGATAAGGGAAGGAGGTACAAGAGAAGGAAAGAGACAAAGGGAAATAAGGTTGTCACAAGCTTAGATTTTCAAGATGAAGTTAATACTGGTGCTGAAGAAGTTAATCCTGCTGAAGGAGTTAATACTGGCCAGTATTAAAGTTAGTACTGTTAGTGGCAAGTAGACTGACAGAATAACAATTACCAAGTCTATTCCTTCACCTGATAAAGGCCAAAGAGAAGGAAAAGCTCCTATGATCATTGAAGAAGCTCCTAAGAAGACTAAGGAACAAATTCTACAGGAGGAAGCTAGTCTTGCTGAAGCTATCAGATTGGATACTTTGGAGAAAGAAGAAGAGGCTAAACAAGTACACTTGGATTCTCTCTTGGCACAAAGAATAGCAGAAGAAGAAGAATTAAATGAGCAACAAAAGAAAAGAAGAGCTCAAGTTCAATTTGAAGCTCAGCATTACACAGATGAAGATTGGGATCTCATTAGAGCAAAGATTGAAGCTAATGCAGAGTTGTCAAAGAGTGTGCTAGGAAGTGACTTACAAGGAGAAGACTTTGCAAAGAAGATGGTTGATCTAGTAAATCAAAGGAAGAAACATTTTGCAGAAGAAAGAGCAAGAGCTAAGAGAAATAAGCCCATGACCCAATCACAGCTGAGAACTTATATGATGAATTACTTGAAGAATCAGGGGACATGGAAGCTATCTCAGCTGAAGAATTTAAGTTTTGAAGAAGTAAAAGAAGAATTTGATAAGCTGGTGAAGCAGGTTGAATCTTTTGCACCAATAAACTTTGAAGCTACTAAAGATAGTCTAAAAAGATTTGGTGAAGAACTCCAAACAAAGACTTCAAAAAGACTAAAGAGTGATGAAGCAAAAGATGATGAGCCAACCAAAAAGACTGGAAAGAGGAGAAAACAGATGGCAAGGAAAGGATTACATACAGACCTTGATAAGGATGATTCTGAAGATTCAGATGAAGCTAGTGAACAAGATGATTCTGCTTCAGGTACTAAAATTCCTATTAATCCTGTTCCTGTAGCTATGAAATCACCTAGTATAGCTACTTATAAGATCATCAAGCAAGGAGAGAGAGGTGTGTACCAAATTATTAGGGAAGATGGAACTGATATAGTGTACATAAATTTTGGAGCTATGCTGAAGGATATAACTAGGGATGATCTTACTGAATTATATAGGATTGTATTGTGATGAATAGATATGGAATGAATGGACCAGAGGATGAACTAGAGAGGGTATTTTGGAAATATTTGAAGGATATGTTTGAAGAACCTCTTAGTACAGATCCATAATGGAGTGAAGTAGGACAGCAAAAGATCATAAGTTGGAGATATTATGAGTCTTGTAGAGTACATTGCTTGAACTTAGAGTCTATGGATATATATATGTTGATTGAAAGAACATATCCATTATCTGCTGAGATGTGCAAAGTCATTTAGATAAGAAACTACAAAGGAGTAAAACTAAGAATGAAAAATTGCTACAAAATGTTGAAAATGATGGAAAAGCAAGCTGGTATTAGGAAGTAGTAAAGTTTGTAAAGTTAGAAGTCTAGGATAGACATGAGAAGGATAACACTTGGTGGAGGTGCTTTGCACTAACACATCAAATGGTTATCAGTTCACCATGTCTAATCAACATAAGAACTGGCTAGTCCAGGAGACAACGGATCTGGTAAAGGACTTCTATAAATCCGATCTATTGTTGATAACTTGCAAATAATTGTATGGTTTTCAACTCACCATATCAGTGTAAGTTAAGAGTTGGCAGCTCACAAGTTTATGGCTTAGTGAAAACCTGTGGAAAAAACCATAACTAGCTCCATAAGATTATGGCATTATGGTAAAGACAAAATTGGCAAATCCATATTAGATGGTTTGACCACATTACCAAAAAGTGATGGTTTAATCAACTCACCAAGTTTCATGTACAAAGAGTTGACATGGTTATCAATCCACCATGGAATTTACCTTTTCTAGGTGCCAAAGGATTGACTAGCCCTGAGCAAACGGCTACAGGTAAAGGCATATCAAATCCGTTGATGGCTGTAATGGTTTGCCAAAACTATAGTGGTATTCACCTCACCAATGTTTTCAAGTACTGAGAGTTGAAATGGTTTTCAGTAAACCATGGACATACACCTTTCTGGTGGCCAAAGGACTGACTACTTCAGAGTTAATGGCTAACTGGTAAAGAGACATCAAATCCATTTAAAAACTTTCAATGATTCACCTCTCACAGGAGTTAACACACCTGGAAGTGATGAGAATAAGACTGTAACTTTATTGATTGATGTACAAATTGTCAAAGTAGCTGATATAATGGATTGCTTTTTTTGCTGCAAAGATAAAAAGGAGAAGACCTTTGAAGCGTTTGCAATCAATAACTACTTAAAGAATTCTATTACAACATCCTCAGAAAAGCTTAAAAAGTTTTAAAGAGTAAAGATCAAGAATGTTTGAAGAACTTGAAGTTCACAAGTGAAGATCAATTAGGGGAGGGATTGTTGGGGGAAAATAGATTGTAACGACTTTAATACTGTAGTAAAACATTTAAGCTGGTAGTTATAGTTAGTTTCTGTTAGTATTAAGTTTAAATACTGGTAGTAACTAAGTTAAGTCTGGCAGTAACTAAGTTAGTACTGGAAGAGGTAGCAGAACTAGAGTTAGTACTGTCATAGTTAATTCTGTTTTAATAGTTAATCTGGTTATCAAAACAGAATTAGTAATAGTTATCTTAGAGATATCTTAGGAGATATCGTAGGAAAGGATATGTAAATTATCCTTTGAACTTTTGTAAAGCCCTTTAAGGGTGTTTTCCTTGTGTATAAGAAGAACCCTAAAGGCACAATGATATGTACGAGTATGTGTTTGAAATCAATAGAAGCATAGAGCTTAAAAGTAATTTTAGTATTATCGTTTTCTTCTTTACTCTGTGTTAAGTTTCTCCATAACACTTGATAATTCATAGTCATTGTCTCTCCATATATTGATTTGGATTTATCCAAGTTATCTATCGTCTTACAAAGGCTAGTCAGATCCTAAACCAAGGACCTACAGTACCACTTCATGAAAGATGTCATGTCTCCAGTCTTTGCAAGCAATGAGTTCTCACAGGGGTTTCAGAAGTTGATACCAATTGCCAGAAGCCTAGTTGTTCTCCTACATCTGACACATTGTAATACGTAATGATCCAAGCAGGTTCACGAGTTGTGGTCTTTCCTCTTCTTGTAGTGGTTTCCACCAGTCTTTTCGCGAGTCAGCTTTTGGTAGGTGATCATTCCCAGAGTCTTCATCATTAAACAAATGTACCTGCTTGTCGAGAATGGAATCCTCATGCATCAAAGAGTCTGTAGGAGATAATTCTTGATCCACAGAGACCCCAACTGACTCATATCTAGTATCAGATGTAGTCCAAGCTATAGATTGTGATGCTAAAGCTGTAGTCTTGGTCGAACTTGGAGTGTTACTGCCTTGTTGCTGAGTAGATCCAGATGTACCAGTAGATAGAGGAGGTGGAGGTGGCAAAAACTGAGAAGACCCTGATGCTCCTGAAGTACTTGGAGCACCAGATGCACCTACTGGAGGAGGTAGCTATGAAGGAGGAGACCCATAAGGAGTTCTTGGTACGTCACGTCTCTTTCTTCTCTTTTTACGAGCTTCCTCCTGATCAGTTAGACGTTGATTTAAATAATCTAACTCTAATGACTTCTGCAGAGCCTCATACAAGTCATTGTGAACGTCATGAGCCTTGTAGGAGTTGTCTTCAAACATCCGTTGTTGAAGAATTTCCTTCATATCAACAGTGGGCAGATCCCTGAAGCGAGCTCGAAGTGGAGCTTGCATTGCCCAGTCTACTGCATCAGTGACTATCTCATCCACTGCTTGGCTCACCTTGTGGGGAATATTGAGATTCTCCAAGTTGTATAGCCGGCTCCCTTGTTTGTCCAACCTTTCCTCCAGGGCTAAGTTGTTTTGTATCAGATCCGCCATATGTTGTTCGAGTTCACCTATGCGCTTCACTAAAATTGGATCTGCGGTGCTTTGTTGTGGTTGAGGTGGTGGTGGTGGAAGAGTGGTTGTTGTTGTCGTGATTGTTGAGATTGTTGCTGTTGATGTTGGGAGAGGAGAGTCAGATTGTGACTTTGTAAGGTCAATAACCGGAGTGGTCATTGGAGGAACCGAGGAGGTGTCTTGATGAATGGGGACCGAAACCATTGACTGAACCTCTGCTTCAGCATTGGTTTTCCCTGGCTCTTCTTCCTGTGGCTTCTCCACGAAGAACTGATCAGTGAAGCTGAGATCTTTTTCAAGGTTTTGTAGAGAAGACAGGGTTCCAGAGGAGCTTGCAGGTTCTTCAAGAATCACCTGATCTTCAGTTGGCAGCTTGAGGTTCTCCTGAACATTTGGGTAAGCAGTTGTGGTAAACTCCTCATCCATTTGCTCAGGTTTTTGTTGAGTTGAAGCATCAGTGGCCTCCAAGTCCATGTGTTCAAGGTTTGGTCCAGCAGGCACTCAACAAGACTGATTAGGTTGAGATTCTGCAAGCATCACCAGGGTTGATCTAGCCTGTCTTGCATCTTGATCATGAAGGGTTTGGTCCAGCCTGGCCTTCATCTTGATTACCAGGGTTTGGTCCAGCCTGGCCTTCATCTTGATCTCCAGTATTGATCTTAGGCACTTCGTTATCAGATTCTGTTTCACTGTCAGTCAAAGCTAGTTCCGCATCTAGGGAAGGAGATTCAACATGTCCAGAGGCCTCAGTGGGCATAGGAGTGCGCCTCTAAAAGATAAAGTAATCTACAAGGCTCTTCTTCTTTGGAGTCTGAAGGGTGAGAAGATCATGAGCAGCTTGTTCATCAACGACCTTCTCTTTTCCCTTTCCTTATACATCTGGAAGCGGTTGAATTCTCCCAGAGTCAGGGTCCCGAAGTACGACTGGACGAGCTGGTCCCTGAGTTCGTTCCCCTTGTTCCTTGAGGCTTAGTTCCAGAGCCCGTTGAAGGTTTGCTTTTTCCTCATTATAGGCAGGTTCCTCCACCCGAACACCTTCATCACTAAGTTCATCAATCACTTGAGAGGGCTCTTTGGTACGCGCTTCTTTGTCACCTTACCCGCTTTAGATCGTTTTGGAGGGAGATGGTACATCAAATGACCTCCTTACTATTTTACAATTTTATCTTGATCTTTCTGGGAGGGTTCAGTTGGCGTCGGTGTTGGTTTGGATGGTTGAGATGAAGTGGGCTTGGGTGTCTTGTCATCTGCCTTATCGTGTTCTTTATCCAGATAACGTTGATACTCAGCGACATGCTCCAGATATCCATTGTAGTATGGTACTCTTTTAATTTTTCAGTAATAGAAGAGTATCAGGTATCGGCATACCGAATATTTCTGTTCCATCCTTTCCAATGTACCTGAGAGTGTTCAGAATGTTTTCCTCATGTGAGTAGTGAAGAGCTGAACCAGTTCTAGGATGTATGTCGTGTTTGGTTTTCAGGTAATGGATGATTAGTTTAGGTGAACCTAACACTTTGATAAGCAGATGAGCGAATTCTCTTCTTTTCGCGTGAAGCCTTAGCTAGATTCTTCCTGTCAGTGAGAAAGGTTTGTATGGATTGAACAAACTCTTCCCAAATCCTTTCAGCATAGTCAATGTTGGAGCTATGAATGATTCCCCAAAGCATTTGAAGCACTGGATGTCTTGGTCTGTCAAATCCAGCAGTTTTGCCTGTAAGGCACATGTTGATCATAGACAAGATGGCTCTCCATGGTTGATAAAGAGCGTTAACAGACATTGCGGATACGTTCTTAAAAGTGATGGGTATCCTAGAGTGTTGACATACTCGATAACAGTATCACTCGATGGTAGAGCTACAAAGGGATTGTTGTCATTGCCTGGAGTGATGTTGAGAGCATCTCTGAGAATGTCTTTGTGAAGGTTGAACCATTGCTTATCTAGCTGACAGCTGTACAACCCAGTAGATGAGTTAAAGCACATGGTGTCCCAAAATTGCTGAATGTAGATAGCCGGAATCGTGGAGGATGCCGTGAAAGCCCTGAAGAAGTTGGTGTTCTTCAATAGGGTCACGACAATCGGGAAGATATGATTCCTCTGAGGCTTGTGTACATCGAGTACGCAGTTGCTTTTTGTCGATGGGCACCCACTTGCTTAAAGGTAATATCTGATCATCTGTTCTTGTCAGTGGTGCGACAGCAGGAGCTTGTTCCACAGGAGCATCATTTGCAGGAATGTTCAAGTCAGCCATAATATCTGCATAGGTAGATCCAACACCAGGACATACATACAGATATATGATGTTAGATGGGAGCAATTTGCTCAAAGAGATGTCAACCTTGGAATAGGTTGACCCAAAGATATTTGACAAATCGCTAAACCAATCTAATGACAACTCGCTACATGATTCAATTAATGATCCTCAACTCGCTACGACTAACACGCTAGAACGTACCAATAGAAACACTTAACTCGCTACAAAATTGGAAAATTTTGAAATAGAGGGTTAAATATTATAATTAATAAAAAAACTTCACTAACTCGCTAGGGGGTAGCGAGTTGCCTGCACACAATTAAATAAGATAGGATATTCAACTCGCTATGAATATTCTTATTAAAATACTTAACTCGCTATTAAATTTAGAAAATTTGAAATAGCGAGTTGAATATTTTATTAAAAATATAAATCTTCATCAACTAGCTATAGGTTAGCGAGTTTCCTGTTCATGATAATATAATATTCTTAACTCGCTAACAAGCATTACAACTCGCTACTAAGCATCAACATTAACTCGCTACCAAGAAAAAGTCACTCAACTCGTTACTTAGTATTATCTTAACTCACTACATAGCACAAAGGCAATTCGCTAAGACCTAAAATTACAAACCAGCAAGGGTGTTTAAGAAAGCACATGAATAAACAATCGATATCTCAAAAAAACCTTCAGGGTCGTTTCCCCAAGTGAAGTGAAATGAAAATCTACGGGTTATTTCTGTTGAAATTCGAGCATGATTGTCATTTAAAATTTTTGATTTGATAATCTAAAATCTACTAAAAAGGAATAGCATTTAAAAGGAATGCTAACCTTTGGTTTTAAAACTATTTTATGTAATAAAAATTAAACTAATTATTAATTCTAGATTCTATAAACTACGAGATTTTACTAAAATTAAGCTAAAAGGTATAAATGACAAATATGCTTGATAGTGTCGTGGAAAAGTTCATCAAGTGTTAATTTAGGTTTATTAACGAATTATAATCTTTAGAAAAGATAATTTTCTCACAACGTTGGTTTATTTTGAAAACATTCTAAAGAAAATAATTACTAGATGTGTAATTTGATTATTCTCCAGATTTTGCCCTTTAAACAATCAACTTACAAATCCAAATAATTCGAAAAATTATTAATTTCTCAACCTTTTTATAGCATCAACACTTAAATTCCAATTCATCTAATCACTTAAACATGCACTAATAATCTTCTCGCTACTCCATAATGAATTTAAACATAGATTTAACGACAAAACTAAATCTACACTAAGCATGGCAAATTTTAAAACAATATAAAAAAAATGATAAAATAAAAAACTACACTAATTAATTGAAAAAGGGTAGAAAATTGAACCGAATTAGAGTCCCGCAATTAAACGAATACACCCGATTTATTTTATCTAAAGAACCTATCAAAGTCGGTCTAGCTAAATAAACCCCTTACGCTCCGCGCCTAATGAGTTGACCGGTACCGCAGAAAACAATGAAACAATTTAAACTGTTAATGTGAAACAATTAAGTTGCAAATTTTACTCTTTCTGTTTGATTGTGGACTAAAAAACTTAAATCCAATCTCAAGCCTAATACATAAATTAAACTCAAAAAAATTCATAAGCCCAAGTTTCAAAACGTGACCCATTTGAAGATTTAACAAACAATTGAAAATGCAAACGTGATACTTAATTTTTACAATTCAAACGCAACAGTTGACTTAGTCAAACGAGTAGGCCAAATCTAATAAGCACCATAAAACAACAACAGTTAACAAATTATAATACTTATTTCTAATTTAATTTGCTAACTATACTAAAAGACTATAATGACTATAAATTCAAATGCATCCTATATAATATAAAAAAACGCATGCCCAACAGTTATTTTATGAACCAAACGTGGCCTAAGTAGCAAGCCATCTAACCATTAATCCTTCGTAAGCCCAATTAACTTTAAAATGGACCATATAACTTTTAACATTTCTTACGGCACATGATCATTAGGGAAGAGTAAATAATACAAGCAAATCTAATTGCAAGGTACAGAAAATTAAAAAAATAACACAATCTATTAAGGCCCAAACTAATATGCTACAGAAATAAGCCATGATCCCCACTAAAAGAAAACAATAAGCCAAGGGAAGCAACCGAATCTAAGCTCTCGATCACAAATAGCCAAACGAACCAAACAAGTATCCAAATAAGCATCAAAAAGCAATAAATAAGCTCAAGTGAATAACTTATAACGTAGCTGAAAATAAACTCAGAAAATAAGCTGAGATCAGTTTTTTTCTTTTAAGAAAAAGCAATTTATATAAGCATCTCAAATTATAAATCCACAAACCATCTTCAATAATAAGCAAATAAGATCTTTTACAAAATAATTTCTGAAAATAAGCTTGAGATAGCTTTTACAATAATCCTATTAAGCTAAAAAGACATTAAGAATAAGCAAAAAAAAATAAATTACCACTACCATTTTTTTTTAAAACTAAAAAAAAACTCCAACTCAAAATGGAGGAGGAGCGTTTTGTTATAAAGGGTGAGAGATGGGTGAGTAGTGTAAATTCATCCCAATCATTGAGTAATTGAGTATCCAATCATTTCTCTTCCTTTGACCTCGCCACATTTTTAAAATAGATCCAACCGATCTCTACTCGCCACGTGGCCATTTCACTCGCTTAAATACTACGCAGCTTACATACATCGTTGGATCATTTTTGTAGGAACTGAATTTACAAATTGAATTGTATACTTTCTTCGCCACGTGTTCCTTTTCTACTTGCCCCCTCAATTCGATAATGGGATGTCACATGATTATTTTTGATTTAATTCAGTTGCACGTGATGTGATAACCAAATCACAAAATTCATCTTTTGCGTTCAAAATAAAAGGAGTAAAATAGTCCTCATAAAATTAAATAAAACTCGCCATGTGTCGCTTGTTTATTGGTAAAATAGGAAAGTGTCAAGGAATGTGATGGAAACTAATTTAATTTGAACCTCAAGTGAGGTTTTTTTTCTAGATTTGTTTTGGGCTTTTATTAAACATGGGCTGCCGGCCCGTTAAACAGGTTTCGGGCTTGGCACAACATAACATCCGAAGGCACCGTTAGGAATCATTTTTCTCTGCGGGCTCTTTCAAACTTGTTGACTTTGCCGGTTTTGTCTTCATTTTGTACTTTTTCTTTGAATTTCGTACCTTGCACATTAACATTACACACAAACATCTTATATTTGCCATTTTAATTATGATTTTGGTCATTTGAGGTAGTTTAATTAGGTAAAACGTATATCGTATAAAATTAACGAATATTCAAATTCCACCATACTAAAGTATTGTCGTGTCCTCACTCAATGTAATAAATACGAGTTAAAATTAAAAATTTCAATCCCCTCAAACTAATCACCTCGTAAAGTTGCCAAAGTGCTCATCTAAAGGGATTAAGAAATTAATAATTAAGAAACGCCCCGTTTTCCATTTTCAACATTTTTTTTATATATATAATACTTAGGATCATGGAACAAGCAAAATAAATTCATCGTCCCCAACTTTCACTTTACCATACTAAGCTTAAAAACAAGATCATGTCATATTTACAAGTCATGTTACTAACACTACTCATAGATCACTAATTGTTGTACTTACTTTTCCTCCTTATTCCTTAATTTTGTATCTCATGCTTGTATTTAAGTCATATACGAAGGCTCTTTAAGACTTGTTTCGATACTTTTAATTCAAAATATAAGTGGGACGGTTTAAAAATAAAGTTTAGCTTCCACCCTAATCCTTGAAAAATCGATGAAGTGAACGAAGTTTGGCTTTTGTTACTTTTGCCTTAATTCATATCATATACCCGAAGGCTCTTTAAGACATAAATCAAGTAATATTATTTTACACCAATCTACTTAGGTCTTTAAGGTGAATATAATTATGCAACATAATCATTAATTTATTAAGTACCACTATAACTAAGGGCTCTTTAAGGTACAAATAATTTCATGATTAGTAATACTTTTTCCATATACCCTTAGGCTCTTTAAGGCAAAAAGTAATTAAATGATTCACTTTACTCATACCATATACCCTTAGAGGTAAAGCAATGAAACTATGAAGTGCATTAATAAGCCAAAATTCTGAAATCATCGACTTCCAAATCAAAGGAAGTTACTAAAAATTAATTGAACCGGACAACATTATTTATTAAAACCATTATGCATCTAATGTGAGACAAGCTAATGGGAGAAAAAAGCCATAATTAATAACTTATGAGCTCTGTAAGAAAAACAGCTATTCTACGTTTAATATCTGACTTATTAATAACACTATCATCTCTAGTTCTTCGCAATTAAAATCTTCTAAGAAGAGAACTCGCGAACTCTTTTAGCCATATAATTCCATACTCTGCATATTTAAAATCTAATGAGATTAGCATAAGTCTTCATTTTATGTTAATAAACAAATCAAGTCTAGATGTTTAAAAATTACGTGAGACTAGCACAAAAAACTACTCTTCGTTAATTGATTAAGGAAGAAGCTAAGGGTTTAAAAACTGATCGGCGTCAAAATTTATTTCACGTTCTCACCTTTATTATGCCAAAACCATCTTATTTCATTATTTTTTTTTACAACATTTTTCACTTTTTTTATGCATAAAAATTTAAAATTTTTGCTACTTTTTATATAAATCACATATTTTTGGTGGAAAAACGGGTACTGTGAACATTGGTGCATGTATAATCAAACGATAGAATCCCCTCCCCCCCCATACTAAAGTACACATTGTCCTCAATTGTGAAATGTCACCCCCCTATAATTTAAAGCTAATTCGAGTTATTATGGGTTCTCTACGCATATCTAAAGCCATTTATTAGTATGTAAAGATAAACGATAATCGATAAGATTTGGATATTTGGATTTCCCTAAATGAGATGTGGATATGAAGCTCGAAGTACGAGGACAAAACATGAGCACGAGAGTCTTCAAAATTCGGGTAATCCTGGACATAAAAACCTCCGAACAACAAAACCGAAGAAAGGAAAGGCATGCCCCTCTAATTAGTTGTAGATAAATAGATAAGAAGATAGAATTCTTATTTTTGTTGAACCGAGTCACGGAGCTTGACATCGACCCAGAATTAAGTTGTCCATGGGGAAGCTAATGGAAAAGAAAATACTCAATCGGGCTTTCATTAATGTTCAGATAACTTTAAAGCACATGAAAAGTTCCATCCCGATGGGAGCACCAGCTCTAAGGGAGATGCCGGGGTCAAAGATTGTATCTTCACTCCCGTGGCAAGATAAAGGAGAGGCCTCGGGGTAGGTGACAAATGGGAGAAATGTACGGATGGTAAATGTGAAGGAATCGTCCTCTTCAACATTTAGAAAAACAACATTTTCACCTTCCCCCGGGTCAAAAGGTTCATCATTATTAAGCACATCAATAAGTGTTTAATCGATGCCCAATCGGATCAAAATATTAAATCAAATCTCAAATCCGGTGGTTCCGAAGGAGATGAGGAAAGTGATGGATTATCAAACTTGAAACGACTCATACTCGGGAGGAGTATTTAGCATGAGTAGTGTACTACCACTTCTCGTCTCTTTTTTTACTTCTTCTTTTTGTCTTTCTTTTTGCTTTTTTCTTTTTCCTGCTACTTATTTTTTCCGTCATGATCGCTAAAAGACTCGATTTGGGGTAACGAATTATTCGAAAAGAAAGAGAGTTATCGGGACGAATGATATTATCACCTTTTAACGGAATAGGATTGTCTGTGCTCCAAGAAAGATTCGATATTAATAACAGAACGATCTTATTTGCAACAATTTATCTATTGAAGGATAACGTCTTGGATTTTGGAGACATATTCTTCTAACTCACAATCTTTCTACTTCTGTTCGACATCTTTCATCTCCTTGAAGCTAACGTATCTGATCGTCCGCAAATTGCAATCGTTCTTCGATCTCGAAGTATTGTTAGATCTATAAGAATGGCTCTGACTCAACTAGGGTAATATATACGAAATGATTGATAGAGCATCTTTGAAAGATAAAGAACAAGAACATCACTCTTGTGTACTAATAATGGTTTTTTCGACTTTATTAAACACAATTAAAGATACTAACTATAGATACTACTAACTACTACACGCTCTTTTGCGTTTCTGTAGTACTCTCAGCTGGGAGGGGCAACTAACTTTGTGTGGTTGTAATTGTACCTTCGACGCCTATCCTCTTTATATAGTAGAGATGGTTACTAAACCCTAGCTTACTAATTAAGCTAACTATTAACATATTGTCCTTCATTGATTCTTCTTTCTGCATTTCGTCTTAATAGTTTTGTAATCTTCAAATTGTAATTCCCAAATAATCTTCCATATTTGATATTACTCAAAAACAATCTGCATGAGAAACAATGCTAAAACATGTAATCACAATAATTCAGAGCACATCTATGAATCTTCTATCCCTTTTGTAATCATCTAATTAGGGGTCTTTTTTTTGCAACTCGGATGAACGCTTCCCCTCAAGTGATGCATGTACATGGTAAGTATATAAACATAGTTCCATTTAAACAATATACTAACCATTTCATGAATCTCGAGACTTTAATTGGCTTGAATTCGTAGGTATCAATGAAACATCCAAGTTGCATACACATCCTACTCTGCTATGTAAACTGTTGCCTCAGCTGGCGATTCTACCGTCAATCCTTATTTGCATCTCACAAAAAGGTGAACTTGTTAACATTTTCGATAATATCCAATGCATCAAACGTCTTCACGATACCTCTTATTTGATTCAGTGCAGTTCTATCAGAGACAGTGTTTATCACACCTTGTTATGGTTCATCGTTGGGTCCCTGACGCTACTCCATATACCGTCATCGAAGTCTCATAGAATCGAACAACTAATAATAAGACTGTTTGATCCCAGATCAAAACGAGTATTTATTACCAGACACAAACGTAAATTCGTATCTTAGCTATGATTCATCGCTGATCCCTGATCAAAACTCCTCCATAGCTAGTTGAAATAATAATGTGTGTGGTCCCGGACCAAAACACGACATTATTATGTTATGTAATAAACCACTCATGAACACCAAACCAAATCAAGAAGAGGTAACCTAAGCCTAAAGGCAATCACATCGTCAAGTGCCAAGGGCGTATAAGACTGATAATACTAGCAGCAATAACATAACAGTTCGGGACAAAAGGCAAAAGCAGAAGAAAAACCATATGCAGACCAGTAGGAACCCACAAAGCCTACAAGCGGGAACTACCAGAGGAACCTATGAATACTAGCAGGAACCGATGACTAACTATCAGCAGGGAAACATGATGAAACCAGCAAAACAAGTGACAGTAGGAATTACGAGTGTATCAGAACAATATAAATATGCTAACATTGTATCAGATTCAGCCGGCTAGAAATATTAAAAAGAATATAATTCATATAAATCTGGTATATTCCACTAATCACTCCATAAAGTTCAGGATGTAATTATGGGAAAATATAACATTCCCTAACAATCAGGGTTATATTAAAAACATATCCTTTCCCAAACCACGACTTTCATCATAACTGCTCTAAATCTGTAATTCATTAACCATCTGCCAATAATCATCGTAGGCACATGTACGATACACATTATGCTTGCGAGATAAACCCTATCCTCACAGACGTCATACCATATCTACACCTTCACACACATCTCTTTAAACAACCTGTTGCGACTTTTCTTTTAAATCTGTTGTTTTCTTTGTAAAACTACGACCACCTGATGCTGTTATCTCTAGTACACGCATACCATAAAGTAGATAAAAGCTAAAATATGCAGAACAATCAGTTGAAACTCTAGGATACTTTTTTTTAAGTATTCCAGACTGACGCCTTAAAAAGTGTCACAAAAATGTCGCAAAATCTGTCACAAAAACTGCATCTCCTTCCCTCCCATATGCTTTTGCGACACGGGTTTGTCATGTTCTGTTACTAATCAGTCACATAGCTGTTGCAACAACTAGGTATAGATCTGTCCAATACTCAATCAGCGAAGCTTTTTCTGTAGCAAAGTTGTCGCTAATTCATGATCCTTCGTTTCGAACATGATTAAAGTCATAAATGACCTAGTCTTTAGATCAAGTCACAGATTCAGATCTTCATGTAGAAAGCGCTTAAGGTGTCATTGAGTGTGCTGCTTTAAACAAATTAGGGTTTGCAAAAAACCTTAATTGACAAATACGGCCTTTTATTAAAAATTAACAGAAAAATATTTTACATGAAACAACATTATAAACCCTTAGATCAAGAGCCACGTGGCTCTGATACCCACCATGTTAGTATCCAAGATCTGACTCAACTAGGGTAATTTAACATTGATTGTAAGCACAACGGAAATAGTCAAAGAACAAGAACACAATTACTGTTTACTTTAAGTTTCTTATTTAGACAAATAGAAAGAACTAATCTATACTACTAGACTAACTACTACATCGCTTACGCGTTTTAGACTCTCATTGGAGAGACTACTATGAATGGATGATTGTAACCTAGACGCCTATCCTCGCTTAATAATAGTAGAGGATGGTTAACAAACCCTAGCTTACCTAATAATGTAACTATTACATATTTGGTACCTTTCTTGTTTCTTCTTTCTTCATTTCGTCTAATAGGTTTTGTGAATCTTCATAATCTGTAATTCCCAACAGTATCATCATCCGGATCAGCTTCAACAATTCCCAGTGGAATTGGAGCAATATGAGCGAGTTCACCGGCGAACTCATCGAGAATAGGGTCGATCTTAGAAGTATAAACAATCAAAGTATCACGGTTAATCAAAGATTCCACAAGATCTAGATAACATTAACACGAATTATCATCACAAGTAGGCACCATCACTCGTATAGGTCGGGAATTCCCTCGAACTCACTTGGGATTGGACAAGGTTTCTCCAATACTAGAAGTCTGTGTCAGATGCTCGTCCCCCATACTTAGGAGAGTGATCGGCTCCGCGATCGGTAAGGTCTGGGTGTGATTGCATTTTGACGTGAGAAATCGAGCAAATGATATCTCCTATTGGAATATATCATCTCCTCGTCGACAATAGGAATAGAAAGCATGCGAGCACGGGTAGCATAATACTTTTTCTTTCTTCGTAAGCTAGCTCCTTTTTATTGAAACTGCGCTGCCCCATTCATTAACATCTTGCTTAAGTTTTCGGATTCTATCTCTCCAATCTCTCTCGTATTCTTATCATTCTTCTCGCCCGAACATCTTCTTTATACCCAAATCATTCGTGATTATCTTTAATTTTAAGCTTTCTCCTTTTTTCGAACTTCGCTTCCCCATATATTAAAATCTTGCTTAAGTTTATGAATTCTAATTTCACAATCTTTCTCGTATTCCTCATCAATCTCCTCGCCTCGAAATCTTTTATAACCCAAATCATTTATTATTACCTTAATCTCTCTATCGACCAATTGTTGTTCATGCATCATTTCCTCGATACTCATATCCTCTATTTTCTTTCTTCGATCTCTTATTATTTCTTTAAGTTTTTCTTCCATTTTATTAAGGACTTGTAGAATTCTTTGATGATCGACGGAGTCTTGCGGGGGTTATGGATGGTAAAAACCGGAAGAATCATAACTCGAATTAGGTTCATAGTAAGTTTCATTGATCGGCTAACATTGATAATCATAGTGAGGACCCCTGCAATAAGCACAACAAAGATATTGTTGAGAACCACTCGGTGAATTTTATGGATAATAATTATCACTAAAGTTTTGATTGTAACACGGTTCCTGTTCATAGACAAACGGGAACTTTGATGGACAATTGTAACCATAATGAGCATTATTTCCACATAACTCACACAAGTAAGTTTCAAACTGGGGTTGTGGAGGTGGGTAAGAAAAATTTGGAGAATTATCAACAAAGTTAGGCTTTGAAACATGAGGTAATGAATAGCATGACGGATCTAAACTTGGTAAAGTTTGTGGAATTTCATTTTGATTGCATGGCTCCGGTTTAGATATGATCGGATCTTTTGGTGGACAATTATAACCGAAATGAGCACCTTTACCACAAGATTTACAAATACATTGTTGACAGAAAATTCCATCTAATGAATCACCGCACTCATAACAACCATTATGGTCAATTTGTGGAAGTTCTTGCGAAAACTTTACACCGGGGTCTTGATTGACAACGATTGGCTGAGAAGCATTAACAACGTTGGTATTATCATTGGATGATTCGAAAGTATCTTGAAAGTCTTTGAAAATTCCATTTTCAACACAATACACAAGCAAATCTTCATCGAATTTCTTTCGTAAAAGAGCACATCCATGACAACTCGGACCATCAATCGGGGTTCCACATCTTGCACAACGCGAAGAAGAGTCAGGTACGGGAACAAGTATCTTGTCTTTACGACACCCTATCGAACAACATCCTCTAGTGTACAATCTTCCACAAGTCGAGCATTCCTTGATAGCGTAGCGGGATTTTGAACGATGAGACGCCATAAGAATTAAACAATTTAGAGGGTTAAGGAAATGGATTAAATGGTTAAGGAGAAAAAGAAGATTATTTTTGATTTTTTCGATTCTTTAAACAACATATTTTATTTACGGACAAAACGAGAGACAACTTAAACCAAATAATCAACTTACTTCACGGTAGCTCTTAAAAATTGCTTCTTAAGGTGAGTCGTTCCTCGTAAGTGACACAAATGGCAAGTTTTTAAATCTTTTGTTTTATTATTTTTTAATTATTTATAATGAAAAGGTAAAATTAAAATAAGAAGAAAAATATTTTTGGTTTTTTATATTTTAATGTACGAAAATAACTTTTCGAAGAGAAGGATCTTCTAGTCGCGAACACAACAATCCCGTAGACAAGCGCTAACTGTCCTCTTAAAGGCATGCGAAGCCAAAAATGATCATCCATAATCTACGTTATACTATTTATATATATTAAATAGTATAATAAGGATAGGCCAATAATAGTATAGTAGTATATTACCGTCGGGTTCTAGAAATTCACTTTTAACCAAAGCGATATCTCAAAAACCTTTCGGGTCGTTTCCTCGACGAGAGGTGAATGGAAATCTACGTTCAAGTTTTAATTCGAGCTTGAATAGCTTAAAAGGTTTTGATTTGGTTTTCTAAATCTACTAAACAGGAAAACATTTAAAAGGAATGCTAAACTTTTGGTTTTAAACTATTTTCTAAACTAAAAATTAAACTAATATTAATTCTAAGATTTAAAACTACAAGATTATGCTAAATTTAATCTAAAGATATAAATGACAAATGTGCTTGCTAAGTGACGTGAAAAGTTTATCAAGTGTGAACTTAGGTTTATTAACGAATTAAAATCTTTAGAAAATATAATTTTCTTACAACGTTGGTTTATTTTGAAAACAATCTAAAGAAAATAATTACTAGATGTGTAATTTGATAATTCTCCGAATTTTGCCCTTTAAACAATCAAATTACAAATCTAAATAACTCAGAAGATTATTAATTTCTAAACCTTTTATAAGTCCACACTTAATTCCCAATTCACTAATCACTTAACAAGCACTAATAAATCTATTCACTACACATAATGAAATTAAACATAACATTTAATAATAAAACTAAATCTACACTAAGCATGGCAAAAATCAAAACATATTATAAAATGACTAATTAAATCTACACTAATTAATTGAAAAAGGAAAGAAAATAGAACCGAATTGGAGACCCGCAATTTAAACGATCCATCTCGATTTATTTACTAAAACAACCTAATCAATGTCGGTCTAGCGAAATAAACCTTAAGCTCCGCGCTCATGAGTTGACAGTACAAAAGTTCTCATAAACAAAATATTATGTTAGCATGTTAAATATAAATCACAACTTTGCAAATTTCATTTATATCACTCGCAGATCTAATTCAAAATTAAACAAACCAAATTCGGGCCTAAATATCTAATTCTAATGAATAAAACTACACAATTTAAATCTAACTTTTTGGGGTGGGGGGGGGGGGAAAAATATGCTTCTCGAATCCAAACTGGCCCAACTCTAACTTATTGCAACTCAGGCCTATAAAGTAAAACACGGCCCAACTAAAATCCAACGCATCCAAATTTTGATTCATACATTCCAACGCATACAAGCTTTTTAATTTCTACTAATAAAACAAGCAAAGTACATGAATAAGCTGAAATCATTTAAGTCTCAAAACAATTACTTATTAAGCTGAATGAAATAGCACTTAAGGTTTGATACTATAACCATAAACTAAACGATTTAAGCTACAATGAGTATTAAACTAAATCTTCTAATAGCTATTTTTAACAAGTTAAGCATTAACTTAAATCATCAAGCAAACGCCATAGCAGAATTCTTAAAACTATACTAAGCAAAAGGTTATTAAACTGATTTTCAAAGACTAGTCGAATAAGCATACCAAATTGGATCTAGCATTTTTGAGCTCTCCAACCAAACTGCTATTAGAATTTTATCATAATAGAAATAGGAACTTCTAATAAAACTTTAAAATGACTAAACAGAAAATAAGCTTATAGAATAAGCATCACAAAGTAAAGAAAACAAATGAATAGCACAATAATCAAACCGAGATTCTATTCTCTACTTTGAACCAAATCTTATTACCATTATATTAAAGTGCTTGAAGACAAGAGCTGAGTACAATAAAATAAGCAATTACTAAAGAGAAATAAGCTAAAAATTATCTAAACTAAAGCTAAAAAATATAAAAGAAAAACTCTCTCTATTAGAGGGGAGGCGTCTTGCATTTATCTGGTGAGAAGGGTGAGAAGTGTAATTTTTGCTGCCAATCATTGTGAAATAATCAGCCAATCATTGGCTATTATTGGACGTCACACGGATCAAGCAAAGGTATAAGATGAATCCACCGTTGTCTAAGTGCCACGTGGATTTTAATGTGACTTAATTTCTAGCACTCTCTCGTCAGTTTGATCCATTATGCTTTTAACATTGAAAAATGAATTCAACATTTGAATTGTTATACAATTCTCTTTGCCTCGTGTCCTTCATGATTTGCACATCAAAGTTAGTGCGCAGCTCGATGCTTTTTTGTTGATTTAATTTACATGTAAGTGACCTTCTTTCTTGCTTCCATTCTTTATTTTGACATTACATTTAATAAAACTTGTCCAAATATAAAAATTCGCCCGTATCAATTTATAATTTGATCATTTTTTTGAATAGTGGGAACACACATGCAAGTGTTGAATTATTAGAGCTCATTGAGCAAATGCCAATTTCATCTTCACTTTTTCTTATTTTTGGCCTTTAATATGGGTAAGATATTAAATGGGCTGGCCGGCCCATTATTTAATTGGGTTAGGGATAGCCCAATAAAATCCAGGAAAGCACTGTGAATTCGTTTTTCGTGGCTCTTTTCGATCCCGGTGCTTAGTTTTCTCCGTTTTGTCTTTACTTTTTATTTTATTTTCTTTTTGATATCCGTACTGCAACTACAAAATCAACATATATATACCAGTTTAATTTTGTTTTTGGTTCTTTTGGGTTCGTTTTTTATGGAATAAATTTTATGTATTATATAGTGGAATACAAATCTAAAATTGATCCGTCAAATCAATACGTATTAAAAATATATAATATATATAATATAAGTAATATTAAGGAGAGTAACAATTATAGTATAGTTTAGTATTCCCGTCTGGGTTCTAGAAATTCCACTTTTTACCAAAGGGAATATCTCAAAACCTTTCAGGTGTTTCCTCGACGAAAGGTGAATATGGAATTCTTCGTTCATGTTTTAATTGAGCTTGAATAACCTAAAGGGTTTTGTTTTGGTTTCTAATCTAATACACAGGAAAACTTTTAAAAGGAAACGTAAACTTTGGTTTTAAAACTATTTTCCTAAACGAAAAATTATACTAATATTAATATCTAAGATTTAAACTAAACATTATGACTTAATTTATCTAAAGATATAAATGACAAATGTGCTTGTAAGTAAAGTGAAACAGTTTATTTAAGTGTTGAAAACTTAGGTTTCTTAAACGGATTAAAATCTTTTTAGAAAAGATAATTTTCTACAACGTAGGTTTATTTCTAAAACAATCTAAAGAATATAATTACTAGATGTGTAATTTGATTATTCTACGGATTTTGCCCTTTTAAACATCCAAATACAATCTATTATTTCGGAAGATTATTAATTTCCTAAACCTATTTTATGTCCATCTAATTCCCAAATTCACTAATCCTTTACAAGCATCTAATAAATCTATTAACTATATAATGAAATTAAAAATAAACATTTATTATAAAACTAAATCTACATATGATGGCTAAAATCAAACATATTATTAAAATGACGAATTTAAAATCTACACTATATTATTGAAAAGGAAAGAAAAATAGAGCCGAATTGAGACCCGAATTTTTTTTAAACGAATACCACTGCCGATTTATTTAACTAAATACATAACTAATTCAAAGTCGGTTTAGCTAATTTAACCTTAATCCGCGCCTCATGAGTTAAACTTACTGGTACCAATAGAGGGGAGGCGTCTTGCATTTATCTGGTGAGAAGGGTGAGAAGTGTAATTTTTACTGTCAATCATTGTGGAATAATAAGCCAATCATTGGCTATTATTGGACGTCACACGGATCAAGCAAAGGTATAGATGAATCCACCGTTGTCTAAGGTGCCACGTGGATCTTTTATATGTGCCTAAATGCTACGCATTTTCCTTCGTAAGTTTGGATCATTATGCTTTTAACTTCGTATGAATTCATATCTTGAATTGTTATACAAAATTCTCTTGCTCGTGTTCCTAATGATTTTGCCCAATCAAGTTAGTGCGCCAGCACATGCATTTTTGTTGATTTAATTTACATGTCACGTGACCTTCTTTCTTTGCTTCCATTCTTTATTTTGCATACATTACTTGTCCCAAATATAAAAACTTCGCCACGTGTCACATTATAATTTGATCTTTCCATTTGATAGTAGGAACGCACATGCATATGTTGAATTATTTAGAGCTCACGTGAGCAAATGCAATTCTCATCTTCATTTATCTTATTTTTGGCCTTTAATATGGGCTAAGATAATAATGGGCTGGCCCGGCCCATTTAATTGGGTTACGGGCTAGCCCAATAAAATCCGAAAGCACCGTTGAATTCGTTTTCTCGCGCTCTTTTCGATCCCGTGCTCGGTTTTCTCCGGTTTTGTCTTTATTTTTATTTTTTTTCTTTTCTGATATACGTACCTGCACATACAAAAACAAACATATATATACCATTTTAATTATGTTTTTGGTCATTTAGGTTCGTTTTTTATGGAAAAATATATGTATAAAATAGTGAATACCACCTATTAACGAACTTATTTGCTTATTGAATAAGCTAAACAGAAAACAGACCTAAAAGTGTTTATCAAGTCTATAAAATAAGTTGGATTACTTGGTAAAAACCTTTTACAACTTTTCGGGTTAAGATTATTGGGCTACCAAGCCCAATAAGCTCGAATAAGCTTAAATAAGCTTACCCGAGCTTATTTTTCAGCTTAACAGTTTTATATAACCTTAATTAAGTCAAATAAGAGCTTATGTACTTATTAAATCTTAATTGGACCTTTTAAATGCTTATTGGACCTTAACGGGCCCAATAAGGTCTAATAAGCCTAAGTAAGCTTGTTCAAACTTATTTATAAGCTGACCCAGCTTAAATGGCTTATTGGAGCTTAATGAAACATAATGCCACTTGTTAGAACTTAGTTGGACTTGAAATGCGATTTTTACAAGTTAAGAGTCTAAAAGTGTCAATTTGTAAACTAGAGGGTTAAAACTGTAAAAAAAACTATTTTAAAAGGGTCTAGGGGCTGTTCCTGTCATTTTTGAAACTTAAGGGGCTGTTTAAAAGGTATAAGGACCAGAAGTGTGATTTTGTAAAGATTGAAGGACTAAAGGTGTACATATGGAAACTTAAGGGTTTAAAAATGTAAATATTATATATTTCATAAACATAAGGACTGATTTGGTAATTATAGAAAACCTAAGGGTATTTTATAAACGAAAGTGATTTTATTAAACACTTAACAAATTGGACGAATTATAATATTATCGGATATTTTACAAGTTAGAACACGACTTAATAAATATGAATATTTATTAATAACGTTTATACATATATTTGAACGTGTGTAATCTTATACCTTCCCAAGAGCCATCAAGCACGACAAATACATTAAACATGTGCACCACCACACAAGTGATAATAGTATATATAATATAGCAATTTATTGTAGTTTATGCATTGAGTCGTTAGGTATTTAACGGTGTGATTCATTCGCCATACTTGGATATATTTATCATTTTCAGAGGACTATTTACTAAGGTGAGTTCATAGCCCCATGTTTTACAATTATTTTAAATGTTTACTTCTTTGGGCGTGAGACATGCTTTGTTTTTACAATTGGTCGCAAGTGTAAATTTTATACTATGATTTCGTGTTTATTGTCTTAAGTAGCAAGAACCACTGAGCCCTTTATCCTGAACTATCAAATACTAGATTGTTGATTTCAGGATGTTATTAAAGAGATCTATTTGGGGATTGACCATACCCGCTTTGAGAGTGAGTAGCGCTCACTGTGCTGGGTTGCCGTACAACAAACGTATACCATGTCGGATTTGGGATGTTGCGGGTTAGAATATCATTCACGAGCATTGGTATGTGTTTAATTACACATACCTTTTACCTTTAAAAACAAGTTAAAATAACCAAAAACGGACTTAAAATGCCAAAAATATGCTTGTTTTGCTAATTGTGTTGTGCAGAACGGATATCTAAGAAAAAAAAGGGTTGGGACGAAAAAAACGAAGCCCAAAACGACAAAACGGACACGGAATGAAAAGGTGGAAAGACTATAAAGTAAAGTCAAAAGCCTTGTATCAAAAAGTCAAACCCATGTCAACCCGACTAATCCAGAAGTCAACAAGTGAAGAAAATATGTTTAGGGACTTAAATTTGCAAAATCCTAAACTTTATTTAAAGAGGGAAAAGAAGAAAAATTTGTGAATGGGCCCAATTGCAAAATACCTAAAAGGGACTTACCACATGGATAAGTGCCCAAATAGCCAAAGTTATACTCCATAGGGATTGTGTATTGTAATATACTTACTTTAACCCTTGGGGGTGACCTGCCAACACCCCAAACTCCATTTACCACAAGGATGTTGTACTGCAAACACACCCTTACACCTTGGAGGACCAAATTGCCAAAGCCCCCAAAAACCCTCCCCCAAATTCGAATCATTGTATATTTTCTCCACTATTTCCCTGCGAACTCCATAAACCCACCTTGTCACCTCGGTGTCCTCCAAATACTCCAAAAAAACTTTCACAATCCTTAACCCAACCCCTCATGGCCTTTGCAATGTTGGCAATCCAATCCCTCAAAAATTAAACAAGGGTTGTTATAGTTCGACTTGGGCACAAGGTGAAGAAGGGCAAGATTTGTCTTGTTACACTCTCACAAAAACAAACACAATTCATTTGTGGTCTTATACAAAGAACACCAAGGAAGATGACAAGAAGACAAAGTGCAACCTAGCTCGTTTTTTCCCTATTTAACGCAATGTAGCCATCTGTGGCCAACAGTGTGTTGTTTTTTAGAAGAGTTAGTCTATTTTAAGTGTTAAAAAGTCTTTAAGTTCAGTTTTTACAACTTCAATGTACTTGTACTCTTCTTTTTTATAAAAAGTCGTTTGATTTTTTCATATATTGTTCTATCGTTTTTGTAATTATGTTCAACTTAATATAAGCCTAATATAAGCCATTTGTAAATTGTTTTAAAATTTATGGAAATTAAAAAAAAAGAGAAATGGGGTTTGTTGGGTCAAGTGTGGTTGAATGAGCATATTGGAATGGGCTCATTGGATTGCTTAGTTTAGCTTATTTTAAGGCTAGGGTAGGATAGAGTTATTTAGGTTGATTTAACTCTTGTTTTGAGCAAGAGTTCATGTATGCTTATATTTAATTTTTTAGCTTAATTTATCTGTTTGGCTTATTAGATTATTAAAGTGATTTCTCTCTTTGTCCTTAGCTTTTTTGTGCTTTTTATACTGTCTGCTAGTTATTTCAAGGGTGTTTTAGCTTAAATTCAACTTTTATTAAGTGTAAATCAGTTTTGAGATATAAAGGGGTGTTGTTAAGTATGAAAATGTGGTCAATAAACGGGTCAAAATGGTGTGGTATGGGTTGGGGCTACATGGTTAGATTTAGCTTAAGTGTTTGAGCTTATTTAAGTCTGTTTTGCTAAAGTTTTTTTAGTCAAAACCTGTTTTTCAAGTTTTTACAAGTGTTCTTGAACCTGTTGGTTTTAAAAAAAGAGATACAATGGCTCATTTGGATAAGCCATTGTCAACTTGAGTTGTGGTTAAAAAAATGTGTCATTTGTGTGTTGAAACAAGTTTTTAAAGTACCTTGAGTCATTTGACTTTTTGAGTCAAAACTGCCAAAGTTTTAAGTGTAATTTTTATAAAAGCAAAAAGCCCTTTTTCATTCTCTAAAATCAACAGGTTTATTAGTGTTTTAGGTTCTAAAAAAGTGTGCACAAGTTCATTTCTTGGTGTTCTTAATCTGTTTTAATTTAGCTTTTTTATTTGAGCTTATTTGACAACTTATTGAAAGCTGTCAATATTAGTCCTATTCCTTAGATAAAGTGCCCTGGTGCTAGGGGCCCATTTTTAGCAGTCTTTTCTAGCTTATTAGTATACCTTAGCCCTAGATTTTGGCTTATCTTAGAAGCCAATAAGCTCTTTGATAAGTCCCCTTAGTTTTAGACCTTAAAAAGCCCTTTTGATAGCTTATTTTTAAGCCAAAAAAACGTGTCCCTAGGCTTAAGTTTTACACCAACAGTACTAACCCTTTAGTAGTACTAACCCTTTAGTAGTACTGTTGTGGGTATTAAGCTACTTTTTGGCTTATTGAGCTTATTCCATGTGCTTATTTGTGTTCCTAGTAGCTTGTTAGGATGGAGTGATAAGCTGTGTGTGCTTATTTGCCCACTTTCTTTACTTATGAGTGCCAACAGTTAAAAGAGAACAAGCCATTTTTGCCTTAAGTTAGTTTAAGCTTCTGTCAACTTAAGCCCTTTTTTTAGCTTATTTAGTTATAGATTTTAGCTTCTTAGTGCTTATTTAGGTTAGGTTAGAAGCTTCTTTTAGCTTCTTCG
>BQNB010034507.1:5659-36200 GCA_026074375.1 Tanacetum coccineum
AATGATTTCCCTCAGCTCATCCAATTCAGATATACCAAATGCTCCAAAGAGAAAAGGTTTATAAACATCAAATTTTCTACCATCAGTGCCTCTATAGACCGTGATAACCACTGGCTTGGTTTTTAGATGGATCTTGATATCAGTGATAGGTTCTGGTTTCAGTATGCTGTTGACAGTCCATATATAGCTATCATACTTGTGCTTTCTGAGCTCAAGGGATTTTCTAACCTTCTTAGTGTGTTGTTTTTTGAGGACCTTATGTTCAGCATCTTGAGCTTTCTTAAACAATTCACCAACTTTGGTAGTGATTGCCTCTTTTGGATGGATACCAAGCTTTTTTGCTTCCTCACGGACAACCTTAATTACCTTAGGCTTACTTATAGCATTTAGTCTGGCTTCTTCCTCAGCTTTCTTAATTTGTTCTTCTTTATCCCAGTAGTCTTGAATTTCTTGTTCAGTAAGGTAGACTGTTCTCTCATTAATTATGAATTCAACTCTAACTAGTTCATCAGGGTCAGGACGAACAATAGATGAGGCTTTAACCAGTTTCTTTGAGGGATCATCATCAGACTCAGTTGCAATCCCTTTTCTTTTATTAATCTTTGGAGTTGCTTGAGAGCTTTCAGGATGAATAATGATTAAGTTGATTGGTTTAGCTTGAGTTGGTGGGATTACAGTGGATGGGATTAATGAGATTAGAATTTCCAATCTTGGTTCTTTAGTCTCCCCTTCAGTGTAAGAAAGAGGTTCTTCAGTGGCAGTGGTGTTTGCATTCTCCCCCTCAACATTTGCTTGAATGTCAGTGAGAGCAAGTGTTGGAGTGACACTACCTGAGGGAGCTGAAGAGGGATGACCTTGAAAGGCTGCATACATTTCAGTCATCATGGACTTTATCTTGGAAGTATCCTTCCTGAGAGAAGAAATTTCTCATTTAAGAGCAGTCTGAGAGAGTTCAACTCCAAACATCCGGGAGCCAAGATTCCAAGCCATGTTGGTAGACTACTTCATCCAGGCAGTTGATGCTTCTTCTTGCTTAACAGCATAAGCTCGAAGAGATTTCACAGCAGACAGAAGTGCAGAAAAATCAAAGCCCTTTACTAAGGAAAGTACCTCAGTGACGTTGGAAGAGATTCTTGCGAAAGTCTTAGTGGCTTCATTGAGTTTCTGGTTTGTAGCAGGATCATCTTTGACGGCATTAGATATGTCTTTGAGAAGCTGAGTGATGACATTCAGGCCTTTGTAGAGATCACTGATGGTAGTGCTACTTCTGTCAAGAGAACTCATGGAGGCTTCCACAAGTTTGTCAGTCTGATCTCTGTGAGCGATGTTCTCATCATAGTATTGATCAACGGAGGCCTTAAGATCAGCATATGAGACTGCTGCTTCTTCATGTTGTTCCCATTGTTTCTCAGTGATTCTATTGAAGAGGACCCTGGACATCTTCCTGAGATACTTGATCAATTGCCTTTCAGTGAGAGGAAGAATATTGTCAAACTTTTTGAGGTCAGGACTGGATGAATCAGAAGCAGATTCTTAAACATGAGACGGTTCAGGCTGATCTTGCTTTGGTGAGGGAGTTCTAACTTCTTTATCATCCTGAGGGTCCTCATCCATGTCATCCCCAGCAGCAAGCACTTCCTCTTCATCACTGTCTTTATCTAGTTCATCATCAGAGAGCAGGAAGGCTTGAATATCAGCATAAGTTTGGAGTTTTAGAGGTTCAGTATCCGGCTCCACTTCAGAAGAAGTCTTGCCTTTGTTTTTGGTCAGGGACCGGTACCTCAATCTAGTGGACTGGGTTTCATCCACCTGGTACTTAGCACCAGTCCCTGAAGGATCAGCAACAGGAGTGTGTATTGGTTCCATATCAGCGGGTGGTATGTTTCCCCTGAGTCTTTGTCCCCAAGTGACCCTTCAGGACGCGACGTGGTTTTAGCCGTGCCTTCATTAGAAGTCGTGGAAGTTATGTCCCTGTCAAGGGGTTGTTTGTTTCCCCCTGAGTCTTTGGGATGAGTAGCAGTACCCTCAGGCAAAGGTTTTGATTGACGAGTGCCCTCATCGAGTGTGGAAGGCAATCCCGTACTAGCGAGTTGTATGTCTCTCTCTAGATCTTGGGGATCATGTACGGTGCCCGAGGAGACTGAGTGGGATTACTCAGAACCCTCCGTTGGCTTGGGTGGTGATTCCTTGGTCGTAGTGGGTGGTCTTTTGGACATAGGCTTTTTTCTCTTTTTAGAGAGTGCTCCTGAAGCCTCAGGGCCTTGTGACTTGGGTAAGGTTAGAGCCACAGTCTGAGACTTCCCTTTCTTTGGCTTTGCAACCAAGGGAGGTGGAGACACTGAGTCCCTCCGATTGTTTATAGCAATCATATGGGCCGTCAATTCAATGTCAGTGACTTTGGATGGGTTCTTTGAAAAATTAGAGTTACTCATGATGGGGGTAGAAACCCAATTTTTTTATCCTAAGTATATTTAGAACCCAGTAACACTTGTATAGCACATGAAATAAATCTAGGGTATGAAACGTATGTCAGCCTAGACTTATTCAGTAGCTTGGTTACGCGATCACTTTAAATAATCTACCCTATGTCAACCTCAGTCCTAGTGATGAGACTGTAGGCTAAAAGTTGCTGGATGGAGTTGACTTGTTCAGTGGAGGAGTAGTTCTCGCCGAGAACCTGAATCATAAAAGTGAACAAAATTCTTCAAGCCACAGGAAAAGAGTTTTTCAAGACTGGGCTTTGTCCAGGTAACTCGAGTTGATGGCAATTTTGCCCAACTCCTTCTTAACGACCTTAGGTGTGGGATGATCAACATTTTTATCATTATTATAATCAAGGACAGTTGATGAACAAAAAATTTTGAAATCAAAGGTCAAAGGTCGTTGCCCGTTTGAGACTGAAAACTTGATGAGAAATTCCTTGAGGGGGAGTTTCTCAGGCTCATCAGTTGATGGAAAAGGGTCAAAGGAAACATCAGTGCTCTAAAACTCCCAGAGGAATTTCTGATAGACTACTGAGGGACAGTTGGTAAAAGCATTGTACAAAAATTTCATTATGGGCTTGTAGGCAGGCACATTTGGTGGGTAGTTAAAGTTACCCACCACATTGTTGGTCTGAAAAATCACGTTGTCCACAGTCATGTTTGTCCATTGTGGAGCATACTTGATTGTTTGTTGTTCTGACATTTTGATATGAGTATTGTTTTGAAAACAAAAAAGTTTTAATGGCAGAATACCACACACCAGATGGTCACAAGTTTATTTCAAACTTGATCACTGCCGTGAAATGTGTGATATGTTGTCAAAAGGGACTATACGAAGATGGATATCTTTGTATAGAGCACGATTGACCAAAACAAACTTTTGAAAGAAGTATTGCAATGAATAACTGATTAAGAGATAAGCTTTTTACTGAAAAATTGAAGAACACCCATACTTTTGCTTTGACAGAGAATTTGAGCAGAGTTTATTTGCTTTTGGAAATTTATGTGTGTTCTTGTTTTGAAGAAGGGTATTTATAGAGGGTGTATGAAAAGGTTTTGATTATTTTAAAATTTTCATTTTTTGGAAAAATTTAAATTGTTTTGGGAACGCATTTAATGCTATAATTCACTAGTTGCACGATTCCTCTTTTACGGCTATAGTGTAGCCGTTCCGTTGTCTTTCACTTTTGCAGTCGTGACGTATGGATAATGGTCAAGAGTCTTTTGATTAGACATGTTAGGAATAGATTGTGTGTATGGGAGTGAGCATTAAATGCTTGTTGGGTTTAATTGAGTGAAATTAGAAGTGGGGGCCCATGACTATTGGATGACAGTTAGTTTCAGGATTATCTGTTCTTATTTAAAATGCGAGAGTGATCCGTCACCATCCCTAGGAACATTAAGTAACTAAATACTTGGAGTATTTAGTTACTTCATTTAATGTGTCCCTCAGTGTCATGGGATTCATGTGGGTTTCAGGGAGAATAATATACACCATACTGAATACGATTAATCAGGGAGACTGATTAATCAATATTCAACATGCCTAATTCTACTTTTAGTCTGGTGAAAGTAGGTTCATCCAGGGGTTTAGTGAAGATATCAGCTAGCTGATACTCAATGGGGATGAAGTGTAATTCAATATCTCCTTTAAGGATGTGATCCCTAATGAAATGATATCTAATATCAATATGCTTGGTTCTTGAGTGAAGTACTGGATTGTTGGATATTGCAATGGCACTGGTGTTGTCATAAAAGATGGGTACCATCTTATAATGAATGTCATAGTCACTGAATTGACTTTTCATCCATAGAATACTTGCACAACACCCAGCAGCAACAACATATTCAGCTTCAGCTGAGGACATAGCCAATGACTGTTGTTTCTTGGCACTCCAACAAACCAATTTTCCACCAAGTATTTGGCAGGCACCTGAGGTGCTTTTTCTATCCATATTGCAACCAGCATAGTCTGAGTCTGAATATCCTTTAAGATCAAAGCCTGAACATTTTGGATAATATAGACCAAGGGTTGGAGTACCTTTTAGGTACCTGAGGATTCTTTTCAGAGCTATTAGATGTGATTCCTTTAGATTGGACTGATATCTTGCACATAGGACTGTGGAGAATTGGATATCATGCCTTGTTATAGTCAAGTACATCAGTAACCCAATCATTCCTCTATATGAGGTCTCATTAACTGATTTGCTATTTAAATCAGGACCTAAGTTTGTTAATAATTAGATATCACTAACAAGAGACAATGATCCGGAGGTCGGGGAGGATTAAACAAATAAGTTGCTATTGTATTATTTAGTAAGAGAAAGGAAAGATGTGTGTTTTCTAGAGAGAGAAACACACACACCTTATTACAAGTAAAATGAATCCTCACCCCTCCATGGAAGTATAGAGGGGGTATTTATAGTCCTAGTGACACCTAACTATTGTAACTTGTCATTATTAGTCCTTACGTGTCACACTATAACTAAACTATTGTAATTCTGGATATGTCACCATATTTTAAGGCTAACAATCTTCCCCCAATATGTGGACATATGTAATTACTTACAATGTTCCTATCAGGTACAAATACAACATAAATAAAGTCTTCCATAGCACTTCCAAAGCTAAAGATGTCTTCTGAGTTCTCCTTGTCTTAAAACTTGTACTCCAGCTTGGATCTTCATTATCTTTACTTGTACAGGAACCATTGTAGTATGCATGAACTGGATTAACTTCCCCCCTAATTCATGCAGCATGCCTCAAAAAGCTTTCTTCATAGACTCCTTTTTGGCGAAGTTTCTGAATCAGCTTCCCCCCAAACCAACATCCCTATCTTAAGCAGATTCGGAAACTTTGATGTAGCTCGAACAATCTTCTATTTGTCATTGATGTGTACAGCGAAAATTTGTAGAAGTCAAACCACACCAACGACCACTGCATCTTGTCATTAGTGCTTAGTGAATATTCGTTCGGGGGTGTATGCGAGAAATCAGCAACAATTCTTTTCACATATGCAGAATACTTCATAAACCATAAAGTAGTATACACTACTTCCCCCTGGAAGTTGACATGATAACATCAAAGTCAACTAAGTCTCGGATGTACATATTTTCCCCCATTATGGTTGCGAACATTCGGAAGCATCATTGTTGTGTACGCACATTATAACACTCCCATTTTTACATATAGCAGTGGAAGCTAATCTGGGGTATTACTTCATTGTACAACAGTCATAATCATAGAAAATGACTCAAAAGAGACGTTTTTGGAAAATTTAGTTATCATTTAATAATATATCAGAGTTTTACAAAAGGACAGGTCCTAAAATCTAAAAACATAAAGTTTAAATTATAACAGTTTAGCCATCTTCAAGTCCGTGCCACTCCATGCCATAAGTTGCTCAATTACCTGAGATAAACATGCTAAAAAGTCAACACAAAGGTTGAGTGAAATTCATAGGTTTGAAATGTATTAGTTGAATACAAGTTATCATAATAGATAGTGGATTACGTTGTTATATACCCATAAGTGGTAATAATTGCAATGTAGACATAATTATCATAGAAAACGGTTGAATGCAAGTTATCATAATGGATAGTAATAATTGCAACGAATACAATTATCATGGAAAACAATATTATTGCCCTAAGCTCATGATATCAATACGTTAACATGGAAATCACCGTAGTGACATTGGTTGAGGAACAAATGTCCCCGTGGAAAGGTAACTTGCCAAGGTTACCCATTAAGTCAAATATAGTGCTATTGGTACCAAAAGTATAGGCACACCAACGGGAGTCGTCACACCCCGATAGATCTATCCACAATATTCACGTTCACTCGCAAGTTACTAATGGTTCATGATTAAGAAATATTGGCAGTGGAAGGTACTTAGGCAATAATATATCTGGATAGCATACAGTTGGAAAAATACTTGCATTCATGGTTTAAGCATGTATCCCCCTCGCGGGTTTATAAAGTATTCAAAAGTTTTAAAATGCGAGGCTATGAACTCACCTTAACAAGGGAAATCTAATTGATAGCAAAAGTATATCAAGTGAAAGTAATGGCTTCATCACGCAACCTGGGGTAATATGTTAAGTCTTAGTTTGATTGTTTATGTTTCAAAACTTTACAGAATTTAACATTTATATTTGATTTATTAATTATGGAAATATTGTATCACTGTTCGGGCTATCATAATCCAGAGGCCATGTAGTATCGTTTGAGGAGCAAGGGCACTTTAAATCGTAAACCCTGCAAACTCGTCAAAACTAATATCCAAATGGAACCCCTCACATGAAATTCCCTAGTAACGTGATACTTTATATATTTTCTGTATTTTACTGTAGAAGCTTCTTCAAAAGCTACTGGATGACAGTTTAGTTTTGTTAAAAATATAATCTTATTTTTAAAGAGTTTTTGGATCAATATTGGAATGATTTTCGAATTGGGTTTTGATAATAATTTATCAAAATAATTTTTAAAAATATTTTTATAAAGTTTTGCATTATAGACCTTGGAGAATATGAAAATGACAGTTTATACCATTGACTTTGAAAGTTGACAAAAACAACCCTTATAGTTATAAGTTTGGGAAAATTATATTTTCAGCCCCTCTAGTTTAGAATTTTAGAAATTTACACTTTATACCCTTGGTATATAAATATTTGCAAAATTAGTCTTTTTATATAACTTTTTACAAAATCAACCCCTATTTTTGAGAATTGGCAAAACAAGTCCCTGTGATTTAACTTCATTATATTTACAAAAATAGTCCTTGTAGTACTAGGTTTGGAAAAGTTACAATATATACCCCTACGTATGAGAATTATTATGGTTTTAGCCCAAAATCTATAATTATGTGTTTTTACGTTTAAAATCTATTTTGCAGCTTATGACTTGACAAAATAAGTTATAATAAGAAATTCTAATGAATTTATAGCTTATGAATTAAGCTAATAAGCTTAAATACTTGAAACGGGTCCGTTTGGGTTCGTTTTGGGTTTAAAAGAAACCCGATGGGTTTAAGACTTTAGAATTTGATTTCAAGCTTATAAAGATGTTAAGAGAGTTTATATACGTGGCTTATTATAATAGCTTATGGATTTAGCTTATAGATTTTACGAAAATAAGCCTTTTAGGGTTTCATAAGGTTCGTTTGGTTTAGAAATTTTAACACATATAGTTTGTGATTCAAAGGTTTAATCAAGAGACTTATATATGATATAAAATGCCTTATGAAAGTTCTAAAACAAAAATTAAGCTTATTGAATAAGAGTTTAGCTTATTTGAGCTAAAATGGGTCGAAATGGGGTTTTTATGACTCGTACGCCTGGTGACGACTTCAAATGGCTTTTCCTCTTGGTTCTTGGCTTCAATTCTGATCTTGGGGCTTCACTTCACTTCCTTGATCTGCCTTGGAACTCCATGTGAGTGTGTATTGTAGATTTGAGGTATGTTTGAAGTTTGAGAGTGAATTTGAATGTGTTTGTATGTGTTCGGCTTATATAAGGCTCGAATGGAGTGGAGACCAAGTTAAGCTAGAGAGCGTTTGCTTTTGGACCTTCGCCAGTTCTTATGCTGTTAAGCATGGTGAAACTGATGTCCATTTGTTTGTGTGGTGGTTAGCCTACACCAAAACCCTTCTCAACCTATTAATCTTTCTCTTCAGATTCTAACTTTCAAGTATCTTTTTCCACATATTTAATCAACTCCTCAATGCACATAAGTACTCTCTTCTTCGAATCTAACTTCAATTTCAAAATTGCTTTAGTACTTCCTGCCTCAAAGGATTACGTCTTTCTACCAGATATGAATGACTAAACCTTGTATCAGTCACTAAGTATGTTTTCCTGAAGATAATTGGCAACTTCCAACTCACAATATTCCATCTAGCTGTGAACTCCAAAATCCATCTTTATCCATCTGAGTTGATCATACCATCAAATCTCCCCAAAGAACTCTGGTCAAACCCTTCGGGCATCTCATCTTGGTTTTTTATCCATTACCCAATTGATACACAGCTTTCTGATCTTACTCTATCAATATGGCCCAAAAACTGTATTAAAGTACTTAAAGTATCTCTTCTGTCCATTACTCCTAATCCCACATTTAGATTTTATCTCCTAGGTGTTCAGCTTGATCAGTTTGTGGTTTTAGTTCTAAGACCACTCTGTCTTCCATTCTGTGTATAGGATATTTTTTCTGTCTAAGATATTTCATAGTCCACTTCTTTTTTCTACATCTTGAGCTATAGTTCAAATACAATTCAGTTCACCAATTCTTTTCACTATCATCTTCAGAAGTGTATTGAATATTTATCTTTCTTTTTCCTTGACTTCATTGTTTTTCCTAGTTCAAGTTTTCTTTTTTTTTACTTTCTCATCTTTATCATCCTCTTAAACTTCTTCTTTGCTTTCTTCCTTGATTACTTCACTTTTAGATAAATCAACTCCTCTCTCATTCATTCTCTTGATCACTTTTCATTCTTTAGCAGAACCCAATAGAGATGAAAATTTTTTCTATAGACCTCTTAAATCTTTTCATAAAAAGCTTGTATTTCCTCAAACTTCTTGGATTTTCAATGCAGAATGTTTTGTAGTTTCCCACATGCTTCATGTTGGTTCATCATTTGATTTCTGAGTTGATTGATTCTTGGTGGTGGTTTTTTATTCCTGTATAGCTTTCTGATCTTATGTTGAGCAAGGAACTTTCTTCTTGAGCAGCATTTGTGTCATGAAGGAACTTAGCTCTTTCTTATTTGTAAATTGGATCTCTTTCTTGTTCTTTAAAGGTTTTCAGTAAGACAAAAAGAAGTTTATCTGCCCTCAATCCTGGCTTTTTTTTTTATATCATTCAAAGTCTCTTATAGTTCTTTTTTTTGACAAGCCCCCTTTTGGGGTTTTTTTATTTTTCTTTCTTTAGCTACTCTGTTTCTTTCCTCTTCTTCTTCCCACTCTGCTTGAACTTTCCTAGCTAACTCTTCATCACTTTCAAGCTGCTTAAACTTCTTCTCAGCTTGAGGAATGCCATCAGATTCACTTTCAGATTCATCCTCCTCTTCAATCTTCTTCTTCCCTTTGTCTTTTGGATCAATCTTTGGAAGAGGCTTTAATGTGAGAAGTGATCTTGTAGAAGTAGGCCTAGGTCTATCAGTTTCTTCAACATCCTTCAACTCTACACCTTTCTCTTTTTCTTTAGAAACAGCTTTGGCTTGACTCATGTTGAGGAGGATGTGTAGCTATTTGTTTCTTCATCTCCAAATATATAGAAATTGGGTGTCTTGAGTGGATGTTTGAGTTGGCTAGAGTAGCAATTTCTTCCTCACGTTTGATTTCTAGTACCTTTTATTTGCCCATCTAGTACTTTCAACTTCTCTCTAGTACCTTCTCTTTGCTCTTCAGTACCTTCAAAGATCTCTACAGTATCTTCATTTTGCTCTTTAGTACCTTCAAGGTTCTCATCAGTACCTTCATTTGGCTCTTCAGTACCTTCAATTTGCTTGTCAGTACTAACTTTGGATCCGTCAGTACTAACTATTGGTCTGTCAGTACTAACTTTCTCAAAGTCAGTACTAACTCCTTCCTTGTCAGTACTAAGTACATCTTCAGTACTAAGTATTCTCTCATCAATCTCCTTGTCTTCATCCACCATTTCTCTTGTCCTCCCTTCACTTTGAGCATTTTCTGTTTCCATGTGATCAACTGGTATTCTTTAGGATATTAATCAAATCTGAGGTATCTCTTGGAATGATGATTCTCCTTTTGCAAACTTTCCTCCTACTTGTTCGGATACAGACTCTGTGTGACCCTATGTTTCTTAGAGAAGGCTCTTTCTAGGAATCTTTGCTTCAAGGAGGACACTTTCAGATATGCTTTATGGTGCTTTATGACAGGTTTAGCTTGCTTCTTGAGTTTTGTGATCTTAGCCTTCAAGTCTTGTATTTCCTTGGTCTGATCCGAGACCTGTTTACATAAAGATAGACAAGATCATAGGACACCTTGGATTTATAGTCATGTCACCCTCATTTTCCTGAAGGTGATTTTATCACTGGATGCAATTGATTCCAAGGTTCCTCACCAGAAGTTTCTGGATAGAAGCAAGAAAAGTAGTAGTGAGTGAGGTCTTGGGGATGGGTGAGGTCTAGTTGCGCAAGAGGTACCTCACATAGTGTGAGCATGTGCTCAAGAGGTACCTCACTAGTTTGAGCAGGGGATGAGTCAGTCTGTGGCTCATAAGGTACTTCACTAGTGGGAGCAGGGGAGGGTGTAGGTTGTGCTTCAGATGGTCTTTCTGAAGAAGCACCCTCATCCTGAGTTGGTTGTACCAACATAGTAGCAAACAAAGGGGTGACTTTCCCTGAGAAATGCTTACCCTTCTTAACCATGAAAGAAAAGACTTTACTAGTTAAAGTATTTACAGGAAAATGATCTAAAGGTACAGACACATTAGCTAGTTGTTTATCTAAAAAGATAGAAATAAAACGTGGGTACATTACAAACTTTTTCTTAGCATCTAAATGTCTAAGCATACCATCAAAAATTAATTTAGAAAAATTATACTTCTGATTAGATGTTAAGCAGATGACAGCAGTGGCAATGTTAGTAGGAATTTGATCCCAAGAGGTACTTTTGGAACTAAGACAATGATTAATTGTATGAAATAAAAACCTCCATTGGGGTGAAAACAAAGCTTTATTAAATGTTAACACTGTTAAATCCCCCTCATACCCCATTAGCTGTATAGCATCAAATATAGCCTGATTAGGTAATGAGTCTATCCCATCAGCATCATCAAAAAGAAGATCACTTCTTATTGATGCCTTAGAGATAGACACAGACTTGCCAGCTACTTTGGCAGTAATGTTCCTAACATTGTTGATTGGTTTGGACTTGGCAGACATCCAAAACTGTTCAACAAATGTAGTAGATACAACAGGACTTACAGTGAGAGCATGATGAATGGAGCTTCGCTTGAGAAAATTAATGATCTCGTGAAACTCTGCATTCCCTTCAGACTTCTCCAAATATGAGACCATGTTATGCTTTGGACAAGAATCAAGAACAGCCATTGTACTTGAAAGAGAGATCGTCGTTAAGAGAGATATTAGGGCTTGTAAGTGTGAATGTATGTTAGAGAGAGAATGCGTAAGGAACTGCGCAATTGAGATGGGTTTATATAGGTTTAGGAGACCTAATTTCAAGGAAACCGTTTCAATTTACACTTTGTACCCTTGGTGGTATTTTTCTTCAACGTCTCTATAGCGGTACAAACTTTGCGCTGGCGGTACTAACTTTGTCCAATCAAAGAATGAACAATGTAGGTATCAGGAGTGCTTCAGTACCATCAATAACTCTTCTCAATGACTCTCTAAATCCTAGCAAACCTCTGGAAATGCATCACCTATGGTTAACATGTTTCTTCATACAAACTATACAACTCAGCATATTTCCTCCCTTTAACCAATGCAGCTTATAGATTTATCATCCCAATAGTAACAACCAAGAACTGAAACCGGCTAACATCAAATGCCTTGGTGAGTAAATCAGCTACATTGTCATCAATGTGGATTTTAAGCACCTGAATGAGTTTCTTTTCATAAGCATCTCTTATGAAATGGTACCTAATAGCAATGTGCTTTGTCTTGGAATGATATTTTCACTTATTCCCCTTCTTTTCTCTTCCTTCTTCTTCTTCTCTCCCTTTTCTCATCCTCTCCTATCCTACTCACATCTTCCTTCCCCTTCTTTCTTCTTCTTTTCTTTTCTCCTTAGCCCTTCCTTTGTCTTCTTCTTCCTTACTTCTTTTTTTCCTTCCCATCTTAGTTCTTTCTCCGTTACTTCTTTCTTTATTCTTTTCAGACTTCTTTCTTTCCCCCTTCTTCCTTCTTTCTTCCCTTCTCTTCCCTTCCTTCTACTTCTCTTACTTCCTTCCCTCTTCCTTCTTTTTTCCCTTCCTTCTTTCCCTTCTTCCCTTACTTCCTTCACTTTCTTCTTCTTCCTTAGACTTCCCTTCCCTTCCACTTCTTCCCTCTTTCCCCTTCTTCTTTCTTTCCCTTCCCTTTCACCTCATTCCTTTCCTTCTCCTTCTTTCCCCCTTCTTCTTCTTCTTTTCCTTCTTCCCTTTCTTTTTTTCTATCCTTCTTCCCCTTCTCTTAGATTCCTTCTTCTTCTATTAGTCTCTTCCTTCTCCTTCTTCCCCCTTCCCTCCTTCTTCTCTAACCCCTTCTTCCCTTCCATTTCTTAGCTTCTTTTCCTGTTTTCCTTCTTCCCTTCTTCTTCTTACTTCTTCTTCTCTTCTTTCTTAACTTTTTCTCTCTTAGCTCTTAGCTTACTTTCTTCCTCTTCCCTCTTTCCTCTTTCTTCTTTCTTTCTTCACCTTAGCCCCTTCCTCTTCTTTCTTCTTCTTTTTACTTCCCTTTCTTGACTGCTACATCTCCTTAGATTCCTTTCTTCCTTAGACTCCCGCCTTTTTCTTCTCCTTTCTTATCTCTTCCACCTATACTCCCTTCTTCTCCTTTCTTCCTTTTCCTTTTCTCTCGTGCTTCTCTCTCCTTTCTTTTTCTTTACTTCTTCTTCCTCCTATCCTTCTTCTTTCTTCTTTTCTTCCCTTTAGCTTCTTCCACTTTTTCCTCTTCTTCCCTTTCTTATTTTCTCCTTTTCTTCTTACTTCCCCTTCTTCTATAGATCCCTTCCTTTGCCCCCTCTTCTTCCTATTTCCTTTCCTTCTTCTTTCCTTAGCCTTCTTTCCTATCTGTCTTTCTTCTTCCTTTTCCCTTTTCACTTCTTACCTTTACCTCCCTTTCCTTTCTTTCTACTTAGTTCCTTCCTCCCTTTCTTCCCTTTCTTCCTCTCTTAGCTTCTTACCTTCTTACTTAGCCTCCTCTTAGCTTCTTCTTTCTTCCTCCCCTCTTCCCCCGTTCTCTATCTTCTTCTTCCCTTCCTCTTTCCTTCTCCCTTATACTCTCTTCCTTCTTTTCCCCCCCCTTCCTCCTTCTTACTCTTCTTCTCACCTTTCTTACTTCCTTTTCCCCTTCTTTTCTTTTCCCTTCCCTTCTTCCCTTCCTTTCTTCTTCTTTTTTCTTCTTCCTCTTAGCTCTTCTTCTTCTTACCTCTTACTTCTCCTTCCCTTCTTCTCCCTTCCCCCTTCTCTTTTCCTTCTTCTTCCTTCACCCCATCTCCCCCTTCTCCCCTTCTTTACTTCTTCCTCTTTCTTCATTCCTCCTTCTCCTTCACATTTTCTCCTTCTTCTTCCTAACCTGCTCCCCCCTTAGATCTTCTTCTTCTTAATTTCTTTCCCCTCCTCCTTCTTCTTTCTTCTTAGACTTCCCTTAACTTCCTTCTTAGCTTTTCCTTTCTTCCTTTAGACTTTTTAGATCCTCCCCTTCCTTTTCTCACTCCCCCTCCCTTCTTCTTTCTTTCCTCTTTCCTTTTCCTCTTAGTTCTTTCCTTTCCTTCCCCTCCTCTTCCTTCTTCTTCCCCTTAGATCCTTACCTTCCCACTTCCTTCTTCTCTTCCTCTTTCTCTTAGCCTTTTCACCTCTTCTCTTGCCTTAGTCTCCTTTTCTTCTTCTTAGACTTCATTTTTCCTTCCTTTGACCCCTTCTTTCCTTCTCTAGTTTCTTTCTTAACCTTTCCTCTTCCTCTTACTCCCTCTTTTCTTCCTTCTTCTTCTCACCTTCTCTCTTCTTCCCTTATTCCCCCTTCTTCTTTCTTACCCCTTCTTTTTACTTCTTCATTCTTCTTCTTTCCTTTCCCCTTCTTTTACTCCTTTCAATTCTCTCTTCTTAGCCCCTTCTTCTTCCTTTCTCTCTTCTTCCTTCCTTCATTCTTCTTAGACCCCCTTAGACTTTCCCTTCTCTTCTTCTTCCCCTTTCTTCTTTACTTACCATTCTCTTCTTTCCCCTATCCTTTACCCTCCCTTTATCCTTCCTTTCTTTCTCCTTTCCTTCCTCCACACACATTTTTTAGATTACACACTTTCTTGCCCCCCTTCTGCTTTCTATTCCCCCTTCTCTTCTTCTTCTTTTCCCCTTCTCCATCCCTCCCATCCTTCTCTCTTCTTCTTTCTTCTTCTTCTTATCCCTTACTTAGACTCTTCTTTTCTTCCTCTCCCCCTTCCCTCTTTCCTTCCCTTTCTCCCTTCCTTTAGCTTCTTAACCTTCCCTTCCTTCTTCCCCTTAGCTTCTGTCTCTCTAGACCTAGCTTAGACTTAATTCCTCTAGATCTTCTTACTTATTCCCCCCTCCTTCCTTCTTACTTCCCCTTCTTTTCTTACCTTCTTACCCTTCCTTCTTCTTTTAGCTTCTTCTTCCTCGTCTTCTTCTTTCCTTCCTTCCCTCTCTTCCTTTCTTTTTCTCTCCCCTTTTTCCTTCTCCCTTCTTCTTACTCTTCCACCCTTCCCTTCCCTTCCCCTTCTTACCCTTCTTCTTTTCTTACTTACCCTTTCTCTTCTTACCCTTCCCTTTCTCCTATCCTCCTTTCCTTTTAACCTTCCTGCTTTTCTCTTTCCCTTCCTCTTTAACTCTTCCCCTTCTCTTCTCTTAGCCCTTCCCTTTTTACACCGCCTTCCCTTAGCCTTTCCCTTTTCTCTGCCTCCTCTTCTTCCTCCCCTTCCCCTTCTTCTTCTTCTTAACTTTCCTCTCAAACCCCCCCCCCACCCCCCCCCCCCCCCCCCACCCCCCCCCCTCCCCTTCCATATCTTCCTCCCCCTTACACCTTTCTTAACCTTCTTTAGTTTCTTTCTTCCCCTGCCCCCTTCTTCCTCTTTTCTTCTTCTTCCCTTTCTTCCCTTCTTCTTTCCTTTTTTTCTTACTTTCTTCCCCCCTCCTTTATTCCCCCCTTAGCTTTCCCTTCTTCCCCTTCGCTTTTCTTATTTCTTCCCTTCTCGTCTTTTAGAAACCTCCTCTTTTCTTCCCTCCTCTTCTTTCTTTTCTTCTTAGATTTAGGTGGAAAGAGTTGTGAGGATGAAATGAAAGTGTATGTATGTGTTCGGCTTAGGGCTTAAATGACTTAGGGGCCAAGTTTTCTTGGAGTAGGCACCAAGATTACTTGGTGTGGTGGCCAAGGGTTGCTATGGTGACTAATAAAAAGCTAGGGTGAGGTGTAGGGAGGTGGTGATGGTTCAAAAATCAAAGATGGTGACAAGTAGCTTACTTAGTGTGCAACTTGTGATTCTAGCTTACAATGAGTGATGGTAGGTGCTTGTAAGGCTGTGGAGTGATGGTGGGAGATTGTGGTGGTGAGGTCATGGTGGATTGAAGGTTGGTGGGAGTCATGGAGTGCTTTGAGGTGCTTATTTAGTCTTATACTTGGCTGTTTTTCGGGACAAACAAAGCAGTCCTGTAATTTGGTTGCCTATTTACATAAACCCGTAATTCCGATAAACCTTAAACCAGTGAGCATGGTTAGTATTTGGTCCTATACAATTTTGTTTTATACATATCCCAGGGGTTACTATATAAAAATCTAGGACTAACAAGCCATTTACGACCAGTGTGCTAGGAATTTGCACACCCTTTGCAATTTCGGCTATAACTTATTCATCCGAAAGTCGATAGGGTGGGTGATTCAATCGGCAAAATGATCACAATACAATAGGGCTACAACTAGTGTTTTTACTTAATACCCAAAACCTACTAATTTTGCCCAGATCTTATGTTTTATTAACGGATCAGATTTAAAAAACTATGAACTAGTTTAAGGTATGTAATGGGTTTTGCTTTTGTTTTACTATGGTTTTTATGATTTTGATGTTTTAGGGTTAGATGAATTAGGGGTTTAGATTTGGTTCTTAGACTGAGTTACAGATTTGGTTTAGGTTTAGAAGTTATGTATGGGTGTTTGTTACCTTGTGTTAAAGTGGTGGTAAGATATAAATAACTGATTTAGGATCGGTAAAATGACTGTTTGTGTTTCCATGCACGATTAAGTTGTACATTTAGCTTGAGAAGGTTGTAGTAGGGTTTGGAGGGAAAAGAATTTCAAAAGTTAGGCATTGTAACTTGTAACTTGCTTTTTTGCTGATGAACATTTTATACACTTGTTTTGACATGTATTTGGTTTTTGGAATAAACGTTAAGTTAATGTTGTTTGGAATTAACGTTGTAAATGGTACGTTAAATGGATAATGTATTGGTAAAAAATGATATTAAGATTCTAGACTTGACATTTATTAGGATGTTTACATGATATAAACATAGATATAGATGGCATTGGTGGAGGTTGCGTGAGCTCGTTTACTTTAGTGATGCAAGTTACATTGCATAATGAGATATAGCAAAAATTTCCCTGTAAAAAGGTGGTATATATATAATAGATGGATATTACATTGATGAAAATTACGGGTTGTTATAACCTAGGTGGTAGCAAATCTCGCAGTCATAGTCACTGAAAAGCTCAATCCATCACCTCTGGCGCATATTCAACTCTTTCTAATCAAAGATGTGTTGAATACTTTTATGATCAGTATAGATGACACTCTTAGTTCCGTACAAATAGTGTCTTCAGATTTTAAGAGCGAATACTACTGCGCCCAACTCTAGATCATGAGTGGTGTAATTCTTCTCTTGTATCTTAAGCTGCCTCGACGCATAAGCGATCACCTTACCCCTCTACATCAACACACACCCAAAACCTTGGTTTGACGCATCTCAGTAAACCACAAAGCCGTTTCGTCTATCGAGGAGTGTCAACACAAGGGTATCACACAATTTATCCTTTAGTGTCTGAAAAGCTTCTTCTTGTTCATCACCCCACTCAAACTTCTTATCTTTTTTAGTTAATAGGGTGAGTGGTTTGGCAATCCTAGAAAAGTTCGCGATGAATCTCCGATAACATCATGCCAATCCTAAAAATGAACGAATCTCTGTTGGTGTTTTGGGAGTCTTCCAATTCTTCACCGACCCAATCTTGCTAGGGTCTATATGAATTCCATTTCTGTTAACCACGTGCCCGAGGAAATGCACCTCCTGTAGCTAGAATTCACATTTTACAAATTTGGCGTACAACTTCTCTTTCCCGAGCAACTCTAAGATTAGCTTTAAGTGGACTTCGTGTTCTTCATTCGACTTCGAGTAGATCAAGATGTCATCAATAAACACAATGATAAATTTATCTAGGTAGGGCTTGCAAACATGGTTCATTAGGTCCATGAAGACCGCAGGTGCAATAGTCAATCCAAAAGGCATAACCGTGAACTCAAAATGTCCATATCGAGTCCTAAACGCGGTTTTTGGAATGTCAGCCTCATGTACTCTTAACTGATGGTAACTCGAGTGAAGGTCTATCTTGGAGAAATAACATGCACCTTGTAGTTGATTGAATAACTCATTAATCCTAGGAAGGGGGTAACAGTTCTTGATGGTCAATTTGGTCAACTCTTGGTAGTCTATGCACATTCGGAAAGCGACATCCTTCTTCCTGAAGAATAGTACATGTGCTCCCCATGGAGAATGGATAGGTCTAATAAAACCTTTGTCTTGGAGTTCTTGGAGCTGATTAGACAACTCTCTCATCTCGGAAGGTGCCAATCGGTATGGCGATTTTGTTAGCCTTATAATATGTCAACTTATATGGAATTACATTAGTTTATTATTAGCCGGATACGCAAAGACTAGAAATGTCAATATAGGATAGAAGGGCGTGTCCATGGCTATATATATCCCCTTCTTACTTCCAAAGAGGGGCGAGGATATTCACTTTATAAATTCACATAGTGTGTCGTTTGTCTTCGGCTTTCTCGTTAGAAATCACCACTTCATCCTTTTTCCTCTCTCTAATCTAATAATTGGCTAAGTCTATTTTATTCCTCTTCCGACTCAGATTTGTACTAGTTAGTAAATTATTAATATTAATAATTGGCATCAGAGCTAACCGGGAGGAATTTTTGTTTTTAATTTGGTTTGCCTTATTAAGTGGTGTTTCCGTGTTTTTTGGATTATACGAGCTCTCTATTTTTTTAAGCTATATGCCACGGTTAGTTTGTTCATGCTTATTTATTCAAAAAGCTTGAAACTTTTTCTACTTTCTACCCCTTTTACCTAAACCCCCTCTATCGATTGATGACTTGGTTGAACGTATAAGGTTATGATTGAGACTTGCATTATCTAGTTCTACCCGATGTAAGGAGTTACATTGTAGTACTCACGGGTCATAGCTATCACTTAAAGGAGTACATTGTAGTACTCAGTGTCACACACAGAAGCCTATGTGGATAATTTCAAGAGGTGTTGTACTTTTCATATACTTTATGATTGGAGTATAGGGTACTTAGAGGCTTTCTTCTGCACCGCTCTTCAATCAACAACAGTGCAAGCTTAAGTAACAAATTTGGGGAATCTTACTTCATTTTCAAGTTTGGTATATCGGGTTTACTTCACCAAGTGGTCACAATAATAGCCGACAAAATACGAGGTTGGTAAGTTAGCCAAAGAGCTTAAAGGTTGAGATGTAATCAGCAATTCTCACGGGATATTTGAAGCTACAGAACGTCAATGATACTTTACAGTCCAAGTAACATCTTTCAAAGTTCTTCAATGTCTTTCATAAATTTTCAAGATTGTTGCTTATGACAAGAACTTCTCGTGTATATGGTCTTACACGTCAATGATGCTTCCGAGAGTTTGAAACCATCATGGGGGAATGCGTGTACTTTGATACTTTGATGTAATCAAGTCAACTTCCAGGGGGGAGTAGTTTATACTACTTTACTTAGTATGGTTTGTGAGTATTCTGCATGCGTGAGAAGATTTGTTGCTGATCTCTTGCATGTTCCCCTAAATGGATATTCACCAAGATCGAATGTCATGATACAATATAGAAGCAATATTAGTTGATGTAAGATGTACACACGTGAAGGATGACTCTTTAAATGTTAATTGCTCACACTCGGGACTTGGTTGACTTTGGTGTAGCAATTCACATCTGCACTATTCTGGAGGAAGAAAAGTGCATTTCCGGATCTTAATTGATTCTGGTGCTACGGTTTCAACTTCGGGAAAGGGATAAAGTGTGTACTTCAAATATTAGGGGAAGATTGTTAGCCTTAAAATATGTCGACTTATACAGAATTACACTAGTTATCATTAGGCAAGACATGTAGGGACTAGAATTGTTAAGTTAGAATAGTTTCCCTTGTCTTGACCTATATATACCCCCTCCATACTTCCATGGAGGGGTGAGGATAATCATTTGTAACATAAAGTGTGTGTGTTTCTCTCTCTAAAAAACACATACATCTTTCCCTCTCTAATTTTTTCTCTTAATAATATGGCTCTCTGTTTATTTTATCCTCCCCAACCTCCGTATCGTGTGTTTTAGGCTAGAATCTTCATGGGTAACAAATCATCTTTGTGATTTTGATAGATTATGTATTGACCCGATTTCTGCCTAAGTTGTGTGGAGGGCTGCTTTGTTTTCACCCTTTATCTATACATTTTTTTTAATTCTTCAACCCCTTCAATGCTTACCAAGACATCATTACTAACACCTTGTTGTGATTGTTCCAGTGTTAGCTCAATCTTAGTCGGCATTCTTCCCTTATACTCATTCTTCTCCAATCATACCTAAGGACTACTATTTCTAACTATGGATTGTCCTTGGGTAGATCCCTCCGGTTCTGGTTGGATCATAGGACTTATTCCTAACCTAACCACCTTATGACATCAGAATCGTCATGAAATTAATAGGTTGTTGGGTATGAGATCGAACCATAAAACTATTTTCTGACATTGTTATTTTCAAATACCCCCCCTACACATGTGCTTCGAGATTCGAAATTGTTTAGCACATGAAGAAAAGAGTTGCACTTAGAGTCTTAAAGATCACATTCTTCTATATCATATTTTAATCACTTTTTCTCTCTTTATTTTAAATAATAAAACACTTAGTATTTGAAATACCAATTGATTAAAATTTGATATGAAAAATTTCACGAGGAGAAAAATTATACCACGATATTGCATGAATTTAGTTTTCGATAGCTCCCCTTCAACAATATATTTGAGATACCAATATTTATTAAAACTTGACATTGGAATGAAAAATTGATATCACACCACAAAATGTTGAAGACGGAGTAAGATGCCTTAGTGAACAATGTATATTATTAATTGACATTATAAGTTTCCACATTTTAATTTTACAAAATGTGTTTGGATACATAAAATTGACATTTATGAGATGTACCCAACACATTAAAAGGCTTTGTTTTAAAAAGCTCCCCCTCAGAAATTGATTCACATAAAATGACATTCTACGTACTACAATTCTTTGAAAATTATTCGAGGAAGGGAGTGTTGAACACACAATTTTAACAAATACCACTTTTTATGGAAAAATACCACAAATTATATTGTAGACAATTTGACATTGAAAGTTCTTTTTGAAAAATTGTGTTCAACGATTTTAAAAACATGATAGAAGACTTCTCTTCTATTTTAGAGTAAGCGCACTGAAACTGAAGCGTACAACTTCCAATTACGTCTGTGGTCCCGAGTTATGCACTGAAATGTACATAAGTCATAGAGAAAAATTTAGAAATGACATGTTTTGAAAGCATTTGAAACTCCTGTTCGAACTTCATTTACATGCCCGTGTCGATGTTAATCAACATTTCTAGGTACGTAAATGTTATCGATTCCAAGAGACATGTCGAGAAGATTCTTTTTGGTATTTTTGAAAATTTTCTGATTTTATATTTTGTTTTTATAAATTTTATATTTTTCTATTTCTTTTTGTTGGTTTTATATTTTTGTATTTGCTTTTTCAAAAATATTTATAAATCAAAATAAAGAGAAAAATAAAAATATTTACAAGTCGAAGTTTCCATCAGCAGTGACAGTTGTTGCTAGAGTTGAAGTAGACGAAGTTGAGCAGTAGTAACAGTGGAAGACTTTGAAACAACTTGATTTTCTCCATTGAAATATTTGTCGAACAAATGACCGAATAGACTTTCCAACTCTATCATTAACGTCATGACTATCATATTTGCTGAAGGAACTTTTTTGACATTAAGGAGCGAGGCTTGAACCGTTGTGTTCAAACGCCATTTGACATTGAGGTTCGAGGCTTGAACTGTTGTGTTCAAACATCATTTGACATTGAGGTTCGAGGCTTGATCTGTTGTGATCAAACGTCATTTTTTTGTATCATCATTTGTGAATCCATGTTGACAATGGTTTCTGAGATATCAGCTTTTTCAGCAACCATACTATGAGATTTTCTTTGTTGACATTACATAAGGTACTTGCACTTAAATAAAGACTTTGTTCCTTCTAAACTTTGATTGGTGTACATGTACTTAATTCCAGAGTTTGTTTGCTTTCATGAATATTAGTGATATCTACATTTGAACCGTGTGTGGGTTCACTATCAACCTTGCTTGTGCACGAGTCGAATAACTTTCCTGTAGGAATCCACCTAAGACCAACAGATTTGAAAATTCTACCTGTGGGTTTTGGTTTGATACATGCAAACTCCTAGGTGTTTAATTGTTGCTCCTAGGTTTTGGTTTGATACCATCAACTGTGCTTTGAAATCTAGCAGAAGGCATCACGCTACTTTTTGAGTTCCTATCTCTTTCTTGTGTCTTTTTCCTAGCTTCATCTAGATAGTGATTATGAACCATGTCATTTGAACTAAATCTTAGCATGTTCTTAGAACTATGCAATCATATGATCAGGTTTTGCAAAAGCGGATTCTCTTCTCTTAGGCAAATAGTGTTGAGTTACTGGTCTTGACAAATTGTTATTCACATCAACTTCGGAGGCAAACCATGGTGTTGACATTTGAGGCCTTTCAAATTTAAACGCATTCGGTTGTCTAACAACTGATTGGTTTTTGAGTGATTGTAAAACCGGTTTTCCCAAGACTGATGTTTTTGCAAACTTAGTATATACACTATTTCCTTTTAACTTTATTAATTCATTTTTCAAAGCAGCAATTGCAAAAACCTTTTCTTGAATCTAAGCTTTTAAATCAGCATTATTAGCAAGCAAAGAAGTTGTTTGTTCTATAGTCTTAGATCTTGTTATTTTAATAGAATCATACAAATCTTTGTAATACTTTTTTACAGTCTCATTTTCCTTATTTAAATGCTTATTCTCTATAAGTAATTTAGCCACACTATGTTCTAATTCGATGTTTATTGTTTCATAAGAATCTATTTCCTTTTTAATCTTGGCTTTATTACTTGTTTCATTCAAAATGTCACCATGTTGCCTCGATTTTAAAGCTTGATTTTGATATTTAAGTTCAAGTGCAATACAATGTGCTTCCATTCTTGAAAAATCTTTTTGAAATTGGGCAACGATGTTTTTGAGTAAAATATTTTCAGACTCGAGTGATTGTTTTGAGTAGTCAGTTGTCTGGTTATCAGGTGATGAATCAACCATAGGACTTTTAACTTGACATTGTTCAGGATACTGGTCAACCCTACCTTCATTAATGATTTCAGGTTGCTCAGTATGCTATTATCCTATAGGAAAGATATTACATTCAACAGTTAATTATACCTCAGCCATTGGCTCTTCGTCATAAATGGGTTTGATATCTGCATCATCAGCATCTGTATCATTTCCTGACCTGCTACTGTCATCTTGCACTTCTGATTTTGTTCCATTGCTTTCCATGACAACCAAACCATTAACCACTGCTTTACCCCTATCAATCTTACTCTCTTTCGTCTGCAGATGTCTTTTATTCACCCTTCTATCATGTTGTCTTTGATGACGTATTCTTTCAGCAACTGACTTCTTAACATTACTCATGTGTTGAAGTAACGTTTCTCTGAAGTGTTTAACCTCGATTCCAGTGTATTCAACAAAGTACTTGTCTGTCATAATCTAAAGTAAACTTTGAATCGATGAACTGTTGAAACTGGTTGTTGATCACCCAAACGGCTGCCATGGATTCATCTTCTTGAAATTCATCTTTGTCAAATTGCTTTTGTAGTTGATCTACATTGAGAAGCATCGTACTTGTGAAAGTATCAGCATCTTGACCAAAGAGTGACATGAATGCACGTTTGAATCCATGTTTGATACAAGTGCCGTTTAAGTCATCTTTCAAAAGAACTTGAAGGTGTGAATGAAGAGATCAAAAATATGCCATGCATCTTTTTTTTGCTTTTGACATCTTGTATTTGATTGCATGCACATCTTTTGTTTCAGAATTCAAGCTGCATTCCTTTACTGATTTGCTGGATGCAGTCTCTGAATTTCTGTCTTCTTTCTCAAAACAAGTGTTTTGTTTGACAACTAAATCAACTTTCAATGAATCAACATTCAATGCTGGAATTGGATTTGAATGATCTTCTTGTGTTTGCATCAACTTCTTTTGTTTCAACAATTATGGAGTTCGTTGTTGATGAAGAGTTATCTCAAGCATGTATTTCCCAATGGAATCCATGTTAAAGATCATTGCATCGTATAAGCTTTGAGCATCAAATCTTGTATATTTCTGCATACGCACTTTGAATTCTGAATTGAAAGCATTTTCAAACGTTATTCTGAGCTTTGTCAAAACAGTCTTGCAATCTGTCTGAGAAAATTAGTAAGATGCTGTTTTAGTATATCCAAGTCTTGAGAGAATGTTCTCTTGAAGATAGGCACGGTACCAAAATCTTGTAAAGTTTCTGTGAGAAACTTGAATTGTGACTGAATTGCTCAAAGACTGTTCATGCATCTACTTCTTGAAAGTTGTGTCTTCTCTTGAACTTTAGAAATTGTGTCATTGTGAAGAACACTTGATGTTTGAGTTGGCAAATTAGTATTGGTATTTTACATGTTGATGTTGTGAATGGATATCGGATCTTAAGTTATATGAAGTGATTGAGTCTTAGGAATACACGGGATTTTACAATTCTTGATAAAACTGGGAAAATAAGTTAATATTTCGCGGGATTTTACGAATCAAAGAAAAACCGTATAACTTACCTAATGAGAATTGTATAATTCACCCACAAGAAGTGTATAAATCACCCAAAAGAAGTGTATAATCCTCCCAAGCAAAGTGAATAAAATTCCCAAAAAAACAGTGTATAAATCACCTGTGTAAAATCACACGTATAAATCGCCTGTGTTAAATACACACGTATAAATCGCCTGTGTTAAAACACACATATAAATCGCCTTTGATTACACTGCGTATAAATCGCCTTTGATAACATTGCATATAAATCGCCTTTGATAACACTGCGTATAAATCGCCTATATGTATAGTTCGCCTGTAGAGAAAAATACGTATAGTTCGCCTTACCAAGCGTATAAATCGCCCAAATATGTTCGAAACTCAAAAATCAATAATTACCAAAAGACTCATTTTTTGACGTTTTTACCCGATTTTTCTTGCACAACTAAGTATATTAAAGCTAGGAGGACCTTAAAAATCCAAACTTTAACGTTTTTAAGACGAAAAATTTGAAATCAAGATTCAAGTACAAAAACCCTCTTTTCGAACCAAAAACCTTAAAAAGATCAACCTTTTGATGTTTTTCCAAGGATTGACTTGTACTTCTAACCTATATGAAGGTAAATAAACAAGAAAGTTGCAAGCTTTTTGGTTTTTGAACGCATAAAAATGAAACCTTCTTTTTGTATAGTGTTCGAAACAAGTGAAAACAAAGAAAAAACTAAGAACAAAATCACTAAAAACCCCTTGGCGTATGATACCACATGTTATCCCATATATTTAAGATCCAAACACAAATTTAATCAATACCAATAAGCTATAAAGAGTAGAAAATAAGCTAGAATGTAGAGAGAGAAAGTAGAGAGAGAAACAAGAAGGAAAGATTATATTAGAGAGAGAAGTGGAGGATTACAAATGAGAGAAAATGCAACCAACACCCTCTCCATGTGTGAAGAGGGTCCTATTTATACCCTGAGGCCACCATGGGCTCATGGGCTTTCTATCTTGGGCCAGGCTTGGTTTATCTTGGGCTTTGAGCCTGAAACATGGACAATATTAGATTACAATCCAAGCCCTTTTAACCCGACTAGCCTATTACTTAACAAGACTAATTGCGACTAATAAGACTAATAACATTCTTGTTCGACTTATATAAAATTAAGGCTAACATGATTGTTGATATTGAAGACGACATCATAGACCCAGTGATGCAATGCACAACCCTTCCTAGCCATTCGAGTTTCTCTCAAAAGAAACTTGTCTCATTTGTCACGGAGATACACACGTTATCTATTGACATCTCACTCTGAGATTGTTGATATTGAATAGGTGGCAGTCTGCTCCAGCCTCCGATTACTAAAACCAAAGTGCACAAATTGAGTCTAGAGCCAAAAGATATCAAATTATAAATCTTATTAGGACACAATGTCAAAATACACTTGTTGAACACCATAAAGTTCAGAAGCTGTAACAAAGAGTCCTATGCATTATCCTTGAGATCTTGCCAGAACATCCAAGTGATACTTAAGTATTCACAGTGAAGATGGAAATCCTGCTTGCGCCAACATCAAACAAGCTCTTGGTAGGTGACTTGCGAGATTCTATATGAATCAAACTTGTGCTAACTGGATATCGATTTGGTCCAATATATGAATTGAAAACTTAATCAGAAAGATAGTAACTATCTGATTTACTTTTACCGTGTTGTCTGCTTTGAGACGCTCCGGTAACGAGAACGGCTAGTACAGCTGCGAAACCTTGTCTAGAAGATTCATATGAATTCTATCTGATCACAGGCAGTATTTATACTGATTAACGGGGAACCATGGTTATTGCAACCGTATTCGACGAAGTGACAAAGACACTTTCGTCCATATCTGTTGTTTATCACTAACCTTTTAAATGCAGATTCAAACGTCGAAGTTGCAACCATGTACCAGCGAAGTCGGATTCATTACCACATACTCATACTTGAGCTCTAAAAGTCAATCATTTAGCATCAAGATTGTTGATCCTAAACTTCCTCAAAGATCTTCAAAGACAAATCAAGCATTGCATTTTGAGGAGATTGTTAGCCTTATGTTCATATAAGTCAAACAAGAATGCGATAAGTATGAGTATGTCGGTCAAGAGCACAAGATGATTAAGAAAGTCAAATCAAGATGATTCAAGTCAAGGAAATGATGCAAGATAAAGATCTCAAGAACTCAAAGTCAAAAGATAAAGGCTCAAGATCAAGATCACAAAGCATAAATGAATAGAGCCATTACAAACAAGAAAAGACAAAGACTAAGACCAAAGATAAACAAGGCAAAGCATAAACATCAAAAGTAATATCTTCAACATCGGGGGAGACAATGATAAAACAAGACAACCTCCTATAAGAATGTTATCGGTCTTATTAGTCGCAATTAGTCTTGTTAAGTAATAGGCTAGTCAGGTTAAAAGGGCTTGGATTGTAATCTAATATTGTCCATGTTTCGGGCTCAAAGCCCAAGATAAGCCAAGCCTGGCCCAAGATAGAAAGCCCATGAGCCCATGGTGGCCTTAGGGTATAAATAGGACCCTCTCCATAGATGGAGATGGTGTTGGTTGCATTAGCTCTCATTTGTAATCCTCCACTTCTCTCTCTAATCTAATCTTTCCTTCTTGTTTCTCTCTTTACTTTCTCTCTCTACATTCTAGCTTATTTTCTACTCTTTATAGCTTATTGGTATTTCTTAAAGTTGTGTTTAGATCTTAAATATATGGGATAACATAGAGTTTGCAATAATACGATACCTAAATTTTACAACAAAAGAAGTAATAGTTTTGATACAATTTCAACGAGACAAGTTCAATGCCATACAAAAATACAATGGATCGCAACCATCATGCAAAGACTCCATGAACTTCGATGCTAGCCATGCAACTAAGGACCTGAGAAATACATGCTAAAAATGTCAACATATAGTTGGTGAGTTCATAGGTTTAAGTGATGTATTTACGAGAACCAAAAGTGTTTAGTGACTACTGCTTCACTCACAGTATCATGAAAAGTGTTTTGGAACTACTGCTTCACTCATAATATCATGAAAAGTGTTTTGTAACTACTGCTTCACTAACAATATCACAAAGAGTAGTTAGTAATTAGTGACGTTCAATAAAGTAATGCGGACCACAAGATTTCTATATGCACGTAACTATTATAATGAATACAATATCACACAAAAGTAATACTATTGCACTAAGCTCATGACACCGAAACCTTAACAAAAATAGTGTGAACCATATTCTTTTAGATTCATGCCCCAAAATCTGATGTTTTGCCAAAACATCCTAGTACTACCTCAAATGAAATGCGTCCGTTGTACCCTTTGTAGCTCATAGTTGTTGATGTGTGCTTAAACACACATCGTTTTTGCCCCTGAAAACACTATAAAATGGAATAATAACCATAAAATATGGGTAATTATATTGCAAATATGTTTGGTTTATGTTATTATGTCTTACAGGTACAAAGGATTGAAAACAAAGCAAAAATGGTAATTTTCAGGTGAGTTTAGACGACATTTTCATGTTTATCGAGATTCAAACAAACACAAAAATATTCCCTGTCCCACCCCGAGAAATTCCGATCAAAATTTTAAAATTTTTCGATCATTATTTTTTATTTTTATACGTTACGTTTAAATCCGGCAGTTTACCGGGAAGTTAACCCACGTAAATCTGAAAAACGTCATCGAACGCGTCCCGGCATCGAATATTCATTAGTTTAGATATTATATGAGTTATTTTATCTTTTCTAAGTGTTTCGTAGTTTACGATCACTCCCGGTATTTATTTTTAAGCTTTAGCGTTTAAATTGCGTTTTTCGCGTTTTTGACCTTACGGAACCTCGAAAACTCGAAATCTTTTCGTGTAAACTTTAGTTATCGTCCATATCATATTGATAAGTCAAACATTTCGTCCAATGCTCCCCCTCTTATAAATATGGATGCCTAAACCAAACCAAATGCACCATAAGCCTTAAAATTAAATCAAATGCATCTTTTTTTTAAAGCCTTATGCATGTGTATGAAAGTGACACATGAAGGAGTCCATTTCATGCACACTTACCATGATAACCTCTACATGTGACCTCTTATACTTATGTAATAGTTTTACTTGCACATTTGACCAACTTATGCATACAATTCAAATCAATACTTCAAAATTTGCAAGCCATGGTCCTTGTGGCCTTATTCTAGCCGAACCATACACACACCTTTGGTGTGTGTTGGTCACATATACACTAGTATACACTCCTTAAACCCTAATATCTTCCTATAAATACTAGCACATCTCATAACTTAGGGTTTCACTTCATTTCATAGCCTCATCAAAATTTCACATCTCTCTTTCCCCTCTCTTCTAACTCACGGCATCAAACACCCCTTTTAGGGTTTCCATATTTTTGATTTCTTGCATAATTCAAGCATTCTAGGTTCATTTCTAAGAACATCTAGGGTGTTTTAATGTATTGGTTCTTTGATTTAAAAGTTTTTCTTCAAGATCTACAAATTAGGGTTTGGTTATTATTTGGGGTTTTTCAAGATCTAGTAATTTTGGGTATAGATCTTGTGATTTCTCTACTTGTTCTTCATTCTTGTAAGTGTCTTGAACCTTTCTTTGTGGTTTACTTATGTTCTTCTTATATGTTCAAGATCCATACATCCTCATGTTGTGTTTTAATTTTTGAAAGATTTTAAAGACAAGATTTCATAAATAATGATACTACTTTATTTTACTAGTTAAATATTATGTTCTTGGTGAGATGAGAGTTGATGAGTGTTGCAACAATAGAGATGAAGGGATTAGGTTAGATTTAAGTGTGGTTTTGTTGTGGTTTAGTTGTGAATGGAGATTAGGCTAGACTAGGCATTATTGTGAAGTTTTGGTGAATTTTGGTTGCGTTTTTGACAAAAAGTGCTTGCTGTCCCAAATTTGTTGAGGTTTTGGTCGACCTAAAAATGTTTTCATTAGGCGTAAAAGTAGTTTTTGAAGAGCTCGTTTCGAATAGATAGTTTTCATATATCACACTTTAAAAACGGATTTAAAACAACCAAGTTATGGCCAAATGAAACTTGAAACATTTTTTCGGCGAAACCAAATGAATAGTTGCTGATGTGAATAGTAAAACAGGTTTTCGGACACTTTCGGACATTTTTGGACTTTTTAAACATTAGCGAAATATATAGTAACACTTATATATTGATTGGTATTGTTTAAAGACGTCATTAACATATTTTGGGAAAAGCGAGAAAGTTACTAAAAATAGTAAGTTTGGTAAGAATTTAGCTAAACGGACTTAGAAGTTAAGTAATTAAGGCTAGTTAGTGAGTTTTGACTTATGGAAACTTAACAAATATAGGGGACGGTATTAACGTCCCGAAACTAAAAACTTTCCTAAAATAGAAACTTACTAAAAATGGAAATTTTTGGTTAAACGCCGAAACTTAACGAAAAACTATATGATTTCATTTCATCATGTTTTGTTAAACCAACTAAAGCAAACACACAAGGGTGTCTTTTGGTGATGAACATATTGTGCAATTCTTAGCATACTTTCCGTGTTTCTGAGACGCGTTATTATTCTAGGTCGCGGCTAGATTTCTATATCACCTTTTACTTGCTTGATTATCATTTGCTCATTTTGCTAAGGTGAGTTAATAGCCTCATGTTTTACTACTTTTACTTTACTATTTTAGAGTAAGAAACATTGCTTGTTTTCAAACTATGGACACAGTTACTTTACGTTTCCTTTTCCTGATTACATGTTGCCTAAGTAGCGAATACACCACTAATGCCCGAATTATCATGAACCGTCAATTGCTTAACCGACCGTACTGGTTAAGTGAGCATGAATGTTGTAAATAGATCTATTGGGAGTAATTATCCCTATTCGGGTAAGTAACGCTTACTAGATTCGGAGGTCCTGAACAAACGGATATATACCATGTCAGAATGTCAATAGGTGATCTTGGTCAGATACCTCTAGGGCGTGGAATACTATTTGGCAAACGTAAATGCTTTTTATGTCATGAGCTTAGTGCAAACGTAAATGCTTTTTATGTGAAGTTGTATCTGTTATAACTGTCACGTGCGTACTGTGAACTTGTGGTCC
>BQNB010034507.1:39033-51556 GCA_026074375.1 Tanacetum coccineum
TACGACCCGGGAATATCTCTTCCGGAATCTTTTTATCATTGATTCTTATATATTTAATCTCTTTGTGTAGAATTTGACCTTTTGCCTTGGTCAAGGGCATTTGGTTGAGATTTGCATTTGAGTTGTTATATATATACGTACTAAATCTCCGAATCATAATGTGATTAGGAATAATGGTAATCAGATAAGGTATTACAACTGCAGTGGATTGGGTCATCTTGCTAGGAACTGCACAGTCAGACCAAGGAGAAGAGATGTTGCTTATCTTCAGACTAAGTTGTTGATTGCTCAAAAGGAAGAAGCAAGAATCCAACTCTAAGCTGAAGAGTTTGATTTGATAGCTACTGCAGTGGATCTTGATGAGATTGAGGAAGTCAATGCAAACTGCATTTTGATGGCTAATTTGCAGCAAGCATTGACATTGGGTACTCAGATTGACAAGGCTCCCGTTTATGATTCAGACGGATCAGTTGAGGTACACCATTAAAAATTATTATGATAATGATATATTCAATATGTTTACTCAAGAGGAGCAGTATACTGTTTACGTATCCGATAAAAATAAAATGAACAAAGATCATAATTATTCTCAAAATAATTATTTAATACTTGATTGATGTAAATGTTTAATCGATTGATACCCGTTTACATTGAACGCTAATGTTTAGCTTACGCGGTTTTACTTAATACATGAAATTACAAGCAAACGCGTACAATACAAAAGGTACATTGTGGATTTATCGACGTCGTCAATGACTTGAAAACACAGGGTGTTATAAAATTAGTCAAGAAAAATATGACAAACTTGAAAGGTGTTATCAAAAGCCTATTTATCAAGAGCAATGTCTTACTAAAAAGATAAATGCACTTCACTTAAGTTCCGCTAAAATGAGAACGACTTTGAATGAGGAAATTGCAAATTTAAATAACATGCTTTCAAAAGAAAAATCAATTGTTTCTTCTCTTCTTGAAGAAAAAAAAAGTTGAAGTCTGATTTTAAAATTCACGAAGACGAGCTTCTTGATAAACAAATTCAACTTGAGAATAAGATAAAGGAATTAGATAGTATTTTGGTCAAAATGGGTCAATCGATTCAAACGATGCACATGCTTTCACCTAAGCCAGACTCGTTTTACCACACCGAACAGAAAATGGCTTTGGGTTATCCAAATCCTCTTTATCTCAAGCAAGCTCAGCAGAAATAACAAAGTTTGTATAATGGCAAAGTTCTATTAGAAAAGCATGATCCTCCTACTGTGTATGATTCAGTGGAGACACTGCAACTTGCTCAAGAGAGTCATCTAAAAATGAAACAATTGAACAAAGAAATAAAACCGGCAAATTACACAAAGATTAATCATCTTTTGGGGGTTTTTGTTTCTCAAACGGCCAAGTCACGTGAAGAGTTGTATTTTTCAATTACTTCTAAAATGGCCAATGTTTCTAAATCAATTTCAATACCAAATGAAGAATTTTCAAATTATACTACACCAAGTGTTGCACGAAAATTTCTAAATGAGGTAAAAAGCACCATTGTGACTCTTTAACGTGTTTTCAAACAAAAAATGACTTTAGATATACACAATTGGTCGTTTTCTGTTCAAAAAGAGATTCACAAAATTGTAAAAGATGAAATTTTCCCTATCGTTAACCAAGTTGATGCTATAGTGCAAAATTTCAAAATACAATTTTTAAAAGAAGCAACCAAATTTGTTCGAGACTTCAAATCACTCGCAAAAGAAGCTGATGAATTCCTTGCTAAGTACAAGGCTTTGGAATTGGAAATTGAGTGTCTCTTGAGAGCAGTTGTCAGTCAGGATATTATGTCTACTGTGCAAATTAATTATGTTGTAGATACATCAAATCTTCAGACTGAGCTTGAACATACGAAAGAACGATTTGAAAATTGTATCATTAAAAAGGAGAATGAATATGCTAAACTTTAGAATGATTAGTACAAAAAATGCGAAGAATGCAAATATGACAAAATTTCATACGATAAAGCTCATAATGACATGCAACAAAAGATCGAACGGTTGCAAGCTTAGTTAGGATCTCAAGGGTAAAGTAAGGATACTCCGTGTGTATCAGATAACCTTGATCCTTTGTCTCAGAAACTAGAGAATGAGAACGTGAAATTAGAGTTTCAGGTTTTGAATTATGCTAAAGAAAATGCTCACCTTAAGACCACATACAAGAACCTGTTTGATTCTATCAAAGTAACACGAGCTCAAACCAAAACAATAATTGACTCTTTACAAGATAAATTACATGACACGATTTATGAAAATGCTAAGTTAAGAGCTCAGTTATTTGATAAGGTTTCTGAACAAAAGGACACCACCAAAGGTACGAGTGTGAATACTTAGTTTTGTAAGCAATCAATTTTGGGAAAACCACCTTCTTCTTCTGGATCAAAACTCTATGTTGTAACTCCTTTTCCAAAATCTAAGGGTCTTCCCAAGATCGATGAGTCACATGCTTTGTCAAAACCAGTCACTTCAAACTCGGTACCCACACCACAAGAATCAAAAGTTATGAAAATGATAAAGTGATTGCCCCAAGAATGTTTAGGATTAATCCTTTTAAGACTTCTAGGGAAGAAAAGCATGTGCCTAACAAACCTATTAAAGCAAGCGTTATGACAAAACCGATCACTGTATCACAACCTCATGTCATCACTAAGAAAGATGTTAATTCTGACTCAAATGGTTTTTCTTCTACAGGAGTAGACAACACTACTAAGACCAGAAGACCACAGCCTAGGAGCAATACAAAGAATGATAGGGTCCCTTCTGCGTCTAAGAGTAGTTGCATCAAGAATAAATAAGTTGAAGTAAAAGAACACCCTAGGAATTTACTGCTTTATAAGAATAAGAAACATATGTCATTTGAATGTAATAACGTTAAGCTTGCTATTCAGAATGATAGATCTGAAGTTGTTTGTGCTATGTGTAAACAATGTTTAATTACTACTAATCATGATGTATGTATGCTTAATTATGTGAAGGGACATGATTCACGTGCAAGAAACCAAAAGGCAAATGTTTTCAAACACTTGAAAATCAAAAAAGCAATAGCCAAAGGTTAATAAAAGCCTACAGAAAGTAGGGTCTCAAAGAAAGAAACTTGCTTCAACCTAATGCCTATTAAACCTAGATTTTTGCCTTAGGTGGTCACCAACAGGAAGAATATTTAACATTAAAGAAAAATAATCGTATCCAGTGACTCTAAGATGCAATCTTACTGCTCTAAAGGTGATACGCTTGAACATCTAACCCTTCGAAACCTAAAATCAAACGGTTTCCAAATTCTACTTTCTTTCTTGGCAGGTTATCCAAATTTGTTTATGGTGCGTCGACTCGGGTTGCTCCAAGCATATGACCGGGAACCTAAAGCTTCTCATCAATTTCGTCTGGAAGTTTTTGGGAACCGTTCGCTTTGGAAATGATCATGTTGCTGCAATTTTGGGTTTCGGTGATCTTCAATGGGGAAATCTTTTGATCACCAGGGTTTATTCGTTTAGGGCTTGGGGCACAATCTGTTCTCAGTTGGGCAGTTTTGTGATTCAGATTTAGAGGTTGCTTTCAGAAGGAATTCTTGTTTTGTCAGATCTCTAGAAGGAGTTGATTTGTTAAAAGGAAACCGTTCAACAAACCTTTACACCATCAATCTCCATGAAATGGCCTCTGCATCCCCAATTTGCCTCATGGCTCGAGCAACTTCTTACTAAACCAGGGGGGGGGGGGGGGTGGGGGGAGTCATGGTTTATGGCATCAACGTTTATCCCACCTTCAATTTTTTGACACCATAAATGACCTTTCCAAAAACGATCTTTTCACCGTCTTCCAAAATTTCAAATTCACAAAGAACACCTTGTCCCTCATGTGAGCAAGGAAAAAGCAAAAGGGCATCTCACCCACCCAAACCAGTTCCAAATTCTAAGCAGAGGTTACACCTTCTTCATATGGATTTGTGTGGTCCAATGAGAATTGCTAGCATAAATGGAAAGCGATATGTTTTGGTGATTGTGGACGATTACTCTCGTTACACTTGGGTACATTTTCTCAGATCAAAAGATGAAGCACCAGAAGTGATTAAAACCTTCCTGAAGCGAATTACTGTCCTTCTTCAGTCACCTGTCATCATCATAAGAACCGATAACGGCACAGAATTCAAAAATCAAATCCTTAAAGAATACTTTGATAGTGTTGGCATCTCTCACCAAGCGTCTTCTGTCCGAACACCTCAACAAAATGGAGTAGTGGAACGAAGAAATCGGACGTTAGTTGAGGCTGCTAGAACAATGTTGATTTTCTCTCGTGCACCGTTATTCTTATGGGCTGAAGCGATTGCTACTGCGTGCTACACTCAAAACCGCTCCATCATTCAATCTTCAGAATAACAAAACACCATACGAGCTCATTAATGGCAGAAAACCAGATATCTCCTTTCTACATGTATTCGGGGCTCTCTGTTATCCCAAGAATGATCGTGAAGATATTGGGAAGCTTGGTGCAAAAGGTGATATTGGCTTTTTCATTGGTTATTCTGCTGATTCCTGTGCTTACAGGGTTTACAACCGAAGGACAAAGAAAATCATGGAGACAATGAATGTGACATTTGATGAGCTTTCAGCAATGGCTTTTGAACAAAGCAGTTCAAAACCCGGGCTTCAAAGCATGACTTCTGGACAAATCAGTTCAGGACTCGATCTTACTTATGCTCCGTCAACAATAACAACTCAAAAACCAACTGAAGGTGAATTGGATTTACTGTTCGAAGCTATGTATGATGATTATATTGGTGGTCAACCGTCTTCTGCTCCAAGAACTGCTCCGGATGCTCAAGCACCTCAAGCTCTTCATACTCCAACGGCAACTACAACAACAGCAGACACTGCACCGACACCAACAAATTCATCCTCTCAAGCTACAAATTGTCCAAATTCTTCACAGGATGTTGACGAGCTCGAAACACAACAACATGGTCAGCATCAACCCGCAACAATTGCTGACAATGTTCCAAATGCTATGTTCGATGAAAATACGTTTGTCAATCCCTTTGCTACTCCTTCCACAAGTGATGCTGCATCTTCATCCTCACAATATGTGGATCCATCGAACATGCATACGTTTTACCAACCATACCCTCATGAGTTTCAATGGACTAAGGATCACCCTCTGGAACAAGTGATCGGAGAACCCTCTCGACCAGTTTTGACAAGAAATCAACTGCGATCCGATGGTGACATGTGCATGTACGCATTAACGGTAAGCACTGTGGAACCCAAGAATGTCAAAGAGGCTATGACCGACCCTGCATGGATTGAATCAATGCAAGAAGAGCTTCTTCAGTTCAAAAGGCTTGATGTATGGGTGTTAGTTCCTCTTCCGGATAACATAAAACCTCTTACGTTGAAATGGTTATTCAAAAACAAGCATGATGAAGAGAACACGGTCATCCGAAACAAGTCTCGTCTGGTTGTGAGAGGGTACCGCCAAGAGGAAGGAATAGATTTTGAAGAATCCTTCGCTCCTGTTGCTAGAATGGAAGCTATCAGGATATTTTTGGCATATGCTGCACACAAATCGTTCACTGTGTTTCAAATGGACGTAAAAACTGCTTTCTTGCATGGTACGCTCAAAGAAGACGTGTACGTGTGTCAACCTGAAGGTTTCATCGATGCTGATCATCCAAGCCATGTCTACAAGTTAAAGAAGGCATTATATGGGTTAAAGCAAGCACCAAGGGCATGGTACGATGAATTGTCAACGTTTCTCCTACAGAATCACTTCTTCAAAGGCACAATTGATCCAACGTTGTTTATAAGACGCTTCGACGATGACATCTTAGTGGTACAGGTCTACGTTGATGATATTATCTTTGGTTCTACACACCCTAGGTATACCCAACTATTTTCTGACCTCATGAAAAGCCGCTTCGAAAATGTCGATGATGGGGGAAATGACGTTTTTCCTTGGTTTACAAGTTAACCAATCCCCCCGTGGCATCTTTATAAACCAGTCCAACTACGTGTTAGAAATCCTTAAAAAATATGGAATGGAAGCTTGTGATCCCGTTGGTACTCCAATGGAGATCAAAGACAAGCTTGACCTAGATCAAAATGGGTCTCCAGTCGATGCAACAAAATATCGTAGCATGATTGGTGCCCTAATGTATCTTACTCTAAGCAGACCGGACATTGTACATGCTACTTGTTTATGTGCTCGGTAATAGCTAAGCCAACTGAGAAGCACCTCAAGGAGGTTAAAAGGATCTTCGTTATCTCCGGAGAACCGTTAATATGGGCCTCTGGTATACGAAGGAATTGAACTAACCGGATTTTCAGATGCTGATTATGCGGGATGTAAAGACACCTTTAAGAGTACTTCCGGTGGAGCTCAATTTTTAGGAGAAAAGCTGGTGAGCTGGTCATCAAAGAAACAAGACTGTACGGTGCTGTCAACCGCGAAAGCAGAATATGTGTCTCTATCTGCTTGCTGTGCCCAAGTCCTTTGGATGTGGATATAGTTAACGGATTATGGCTTTCACTTCAACAAGATTCCAATATATTGTGATTCGAAATCAGCCATATCCATATCCTACAACCCAATCCAACACTCAAGAATAAAACACATCGCTGTCCGATACCATTTCATAAACGAGCACGTAGAAAAAGGTACGATTGAATTGTATTTTGTCAAGACGGATTACCAACTGGCCGACCTCTTCACCAAAGCTCTTCTAGTGGATCAATTTAACTACTTGGTTCGTCGCCTTGGTATGCGCAGCTTGTCTCCAACGGAACTTGAATGTCTTGCAAAATCTTGGTAATTCTTTGTATATATTTTATCAGAAAAACAAAATATAAAATTATAAAACCTATAAAAGCAAAACATAAAATCCAAAAAATTTCAAAAATACAAAAAAAATCTTCGCTGACATGTCTCTCGTAAATAGATAACATTTACGCACCTAGAAATTTTGATAAATATTAACACGGGTGTATAAATAAAGTTCGAGCGAGAGTTTCAAATTCTTTCAAAACGTGTCCTTTCAAATTTTTTCTCTACAACTTCTAAGTAAATGTCAGCTTAGGACTCGGTCTTTAAAGAAAGGAAAATGTTCATTTATCCTAATAACATGAAGTTCATATCTTCTCGGTCTTGAGCAATGTCATACAAACATTCAAAGTTTATGAATGCTCAAGAGAAGCACAAAGGAAATGATAATTAATAAGATAAATATAAAATCATTTTCCTGTTGAGCATAATTTTTCAAGATATTTTCAAAAAGAAAATTTCAAATTCTTTCAAAATTGTGTGCTCAACAAACTCACACTCCAACTTTTCACTCTAATCTTTTATCGAGGGGGAGTATAATAATAAGATTCATTTTGCATGCTCGTGTGTTCTCCCAAGACTTAGTTAGACTCATGTGTATTACCAGACATTAACTTGTTTTTTAATTTACTAATTGTCAAAATTTGTCACCACATATGCAATTTTTAAGGGGTAGAATAGTGATTAAAATATGATCAATACAGATTAATAATAGATATGATCTTCAATCTATAAGTGCGTTCCCAAACCTCGCATGTGCAAAACTCTTTCATAATATGATGCATATGTGTAGGAGGAGCTTCTTGGTAACTCTGAAAACTCTCAATGTGTCATAAATGATTTCTCAAACACGTTGATTGATTTTTTTCCAAATGGTTTTATGGATCTTCATGGCAATACCCAAAGACCGATCAACTATTATTTCTCAAGGAGTCATAAGGCGGTTAAGGTTAGATATCTTCGTTCCATGATCCAGCCAGAACCGGAGGGATCTACCCAGGGACACTCCATTAGATAGAATAGAAGTCCTTAAGTATGATTGAAAAAAGGAGTAAAGTGAGATCGGGAAGAATGTTATCCAAGGCATGAGTTATCACCGGAACAATTCAAACAAGGTGATAATAAGGACGCGTTGGTTTAACATTAAAGGGGTTGAAGAATTAAAAAAAAATGTATGGATAAAGGGTGAAAAAAATGAAGCCCTCTACACAACCTTAGGCAGAAACCGGGTTAATACATAATCTATCGGTAATCACAAAGATGATTCTAATATTGAAGACAAGCCATCATGGACCCAGTGATATAAAGCACAACCCATCCCAGCTACTCAGGCTTCTCTTAAAAGAAGTTTGTTTCATTTCTCATGAAGATCAACACGTTTCTATCATCTTTCTTATTTCGTGATCGTTGATATTGAAAAGGTGGCTGTCCGCTCCAGCCTCCGATTACCAAATAACAAATGTGCACTTATAAAGTCTAGAGCCAACGAGATCCATCAAAAATCTCACTAGGACACAAATTCCAATACACAAAATGTCGTACATCATTGTAAAATATTTGGTATCAAAGAGTCCTACGCATTATCCTTGTGGTAATTGCTAGAACATTTAAAGTGATACTCTTTAGTATTCACAGTGATGAATGGAAATTCTTCCAAAGTCATCATTAAACAGCTATGCGGTAAGTGACTTGCGAGATTCTAAATGAATCAAGCTTGTGTCGACTAGATATCGATTTTGGTCCAGTATATGATCTGACGACTCAATCAAAAAGATAGTAACTATCTGATTTACTCTTACCGTGTTGTCTGCTTTGAGAAGCTTCAGTAACGAGAACGGCTAGTGCAACTGCGAAACCCTGTCAAGGAGATTCTTTTGAAATCAACCTGATCACAAGTAGTATCTATACTGATTAACAGGGAACTATGGTTCTTACAACCGTATTTGACGAAGTTACAAACACACTTTCGTCCATGTATGTTTATCACTAACTTATACATTTAGGTTTCTCGACGGTAGCAGCTTCTAGTCCATGACGAGTCAAGATTCAAGACCTCATGCTCAATCGACAAAGATATATACATGATGAAAGCTCAAACACCCGTATCAAAGTCTTCCGCAATCTCTGATGTACAAGCACTTCATCAAAAGAATTTTTGACAAGATTGCCAGATAATAACAAAGATATATTGTACAAGTAGATCAAGTACTACTCCTTCCATAATTTGGTACAAGTAATCATGTTAAAGAAAATTTTGAGGGAGATTGTTAGCAAGCTTTCAAGACCTTGAGCATGAGGGTGGAGACAAAAGATCGCAAGGATGCATAAAGATTCAAGGATAAAGATTCAGACATCTCAGTAGTCAAAACAAATCAAGGCCAAAGACTACGATATTAGTATTTTATTAAAGAATATCAAGTTAAAGATCAAGATCCATGATCACAAGCATGCAAAAGTATTATCAAAAGAATTCCCAAAACCATAAGGTTCCAAGACTCAGGACGTCACAAGAAGTGAAGCCATATGTGCAATGACCACCCCTTAGGGGGAGATTGTTAGACTTAGTTTTTATTAAAGTGATGGTCATTAATATTCCTGAACCTTGTATTAGTCTAGTTTATGTTCCCGGGAATTCTATAAGCTAATTGGGTCTAAGTTACAGGATTAAAGCCCATTAGATATCAAGCCCGACCCATAGAAGCCCACTTAAACACAATGGCCGGCCCCTATGTACTATATAAAGCCCTCTACAAGTGTGGAGAGGGTGTTGGTTCTCTTCCTTTCATTCTCATAATCAACCATTTTCTTTCTTTTATTCTCTCTAGTTCTTTCTCTCTCTAAAGCCTCTTTGTCTCTCTAAAAGTCTTATATTTTCGTGTGTGTGATGTTGAAATGATAACCTAACAAGTACGAAGACGATTATTGGTTAGAGTAGAGAATTTTGAGTGATTGCTCGAGCTAATAACATCATTGTAGTTGTGAGATTGTCTTCATGAGCATCCCTTGTAACTCTCTTTGATAATTGGTTCGCAAAATAGTATATATATAAAATACTAGGCAAATCCAAACTCTTTACCCTTGACAAAGGGAAAAAGTCAAGACCTACTTAGAAATAAAATATATGAGAATCAATGATATGATTAAAAGATTCCGGAAGAGTTATTCCCGGGTCGTATGTCCCAACGATGGCTGCAATGAAAATTATCCTGGTTGGAAGAGAAATTGTTTTTTTAAAGAGGAGAATATATGATATGAACACTGAGATAATTACAACTAAAATTAATTAAATAAAATCTAATTTAATCTACGGGAAACAAAATATAGGAAATAGGGATCTTAAAAACTACGGGAAACAAAATTAGTTATAAGGAAATCCTTATTATTAAATCTAATTAAATAGGGGAACAGAATAAGGTATCGGAGGAACCTAAATATTAAAAATGTTAGAAAATAAATGCTATTAAATTAAATTCAAAATTAAATTTAATTAACTTAACTTGAAAATAAGAAAACTAGAACTAAACCGGAGGTCGTTTGAATGCTAAACGAAAATGAACGTTTAAAACGTTCCCGGTAATACGGGTGTGTCTAAAACTGAAAATTATGAAAAAATTTAGCTACAACTAAATTTTATATTTTACATAGACACTAAATGAAATAAGAAATTTTTGTTTAATGTAAAAAAAGGAAATATATTTTTTTATTATTTTTGGATTTTTTATGAATTTTTTAAGATTTAAAAACTAATTAAACTAAGAAATTGAAAAAGACAAAAATTAAAGTTTATAAATTCTAAAAAAATAAAATTAAATAAAGAATAAAGTTAACAATTCTAAAATATTAAAAATGCCCAAATTTTTACTGGAATTATTAAAAGTAATTAAACTAATTAATTTTAAACCTAATTTAATTATTTAAATAACTAAAAGAGTAACAGCTGTTAAACTAGAGGACTAACAGAGTAAAGCAACAAGGACTAACGAAGTAACAGTCTACTAACTAAAGGTACTAACTAAGTTAACTAGAAAATCGAAAATTACACAAATGGTCCCTGAGGTGGACCCCGATTGACAATGTGGGTCCAAACAGCTTATTATGCAAAAGTCAAAGAAGCAAAGTTATTAAGGGGCTTGAGGGGAGCATTTTTCATAAAAGGCACATAAGCTGAATCTCCAATAAGAATAAGCCAAGAAGTGGGTGAGCTTTGGGGCTGCAAATGCCTAAATGAGCTTTTTAGCTTATTTTTTTTACTTTTTTGGGGTTTTTAAGCCAACAAATAAGATAAGGAAACTATAGGTGGACAGTCTAATAAGGATAGGTGGTAGTCCTAAAATATAGCTAGTTATCTAGATTAAGCCTAAAATAAGGCTGTTTTTATTGTTAAAGCTTTGTTGACAGTTAATAAGAAATCAGAAAAAGGAGGACTTTAAGCCACTAATTAAGCTATCTATATGTGAACTAAATAACGGCAAATAAGCTTGCTAAACCTAGATGGCATACCTATAAAGCTATGTTAAAAAAAGCCAAAAGATCCTATAGCTTAAGGTTAAATAAGCTAGAAATGTGGGGCTAGATTTGGTGCTCAGCACCAGGGGAGGTCAACAGTTTGCTTAAGTGCCTTTTTGAGCTTATGAAATAAGCTCATATGAGCTTTTTACTTAAAACCAAATGCAAACAGATTTAAAAGGGATGGAAATGAGCTTAAGCTCATAAGCTTAAAGGCTAAAAAGCTCAATAAGCTGCTGATTTTGGGGGCTTAAAAATAGCTATTTTCAAAAACACAAATGCATACATACTCTTTGACTTGTATTGTCAAACCAAAGACAGAACAAAGGCTTGGTTAAAGTGCATAGAAACAACACAACAAGCACAAGATTTGTGTGCTTAAGCTGCATAAGCAGCTTGAGCCTTTAAGCTCAATTTTTGCTTATTGAAAATTGACAGAATATCAAAGGAAGCCTAAAAGCTTATTTTCAAACTGAAATTAGTGATTAAGGTGGCTTAATAAAGCCTACACACTCAGCCAAAAGTGGCTGAGTGCACTTGACCCATGCCTCTTCCATTATGACCCATTTTAGGTCTAAACCAAACACCCCCTTATTTATATAAAATCGAATTTTTTAACTGATTTTGGTGAAATAAGGCAGAGATAATGGATAAGAAGTGGGTTTCACTAACTTTTAACATAAATTCAAACAATTCAAACAGAATTACAAAGGCTTAACTTACACTTAAAATTTTGATAAATGTAGTAACACAAAAACTTTTTAACTTTTATTAAAACTGGAAATAATTCAACATAAACTTACAAAACAAACTGAATACACTTAAACTGCTTAAAAGAAAGACTTGGAATTTAAAATTAAGCTAAAAAAAACATAAAAAAATGGTGTGTGGCCTTCGGCTTGGTCTTGGCTCTTTTATACAAGTCTCCAAGACTTGGGACGAGTTTGTTGTGAGAGTAGGAAGCCTCACACTTAATCCTAGCCCTTGGTTGTCTTCACAGCATTCTCAGCCATTGATGGGGCTTTGGTTTGAGTGATTGTGCCAGGGGAGAGGTTATAGGGGTAATGGGGAGTGGGGAAGGGTATGGGTTAGCTGTAGAGTGGACTAGGGATAGTGGTTTGGAGCTAGAAACCGTGGGGAAGGCTGGTATGGTTTTGGCGCGAAGGTGGGTT
>BQNB010034508.1:0-51554 GCA_026074375.1 Tanacetum coccineum
GGGTTGAACATCATCACGGGCAATGTGACAATATTTATATTGCATTCATACATGTCGAGCTTCAGTGTCATGAACTTAAGGAAACGTAATTCCATTTTGTGATGGGTGCACAAGTTGCATAATCATGGAGAAATCTTGCGATTCTACATTATATTTACACAAACCTATGAATTCACTAACTTTATGTTGACGTTTTAAAGCATGTTTTCTCAGGTCAATGAGGCACGAGGTGCTAAAGCATCTTTTGGGGAGTCATGCATAAAAGATTTGGAGTCATTACATCTAGGGATATTTGTTTTGATCTAAAATACTTGTTATCAAATGTTGAATAATTTAAGCCGTTGTGCTTTGTATCAAACAATTTCAATAAATCCAATGTATCGTATTTTTAAACGACTCTTTTAAAGGTCGTTTTCATATCTTGTGCTATTGATCTATGAAGTAACGCTCCCGGACACATTATTCCGTTGCGACCTTATTTGGGGGTGTTACAATTACTATTAATTTTCCACGTCTTTCATTAGCACGTGTGTACTGGACCCTAACAGAGTTACTCCATTAGCTATAACTCTCAAAGGAGGTCATGATACTAATTAGTCTAGACCGTACACAGAGTTCTCCTAGAGGAATTTTTTTTTTTGATTTTCAAGTATACCGTAGTTGAAAAAAATTAGAAACGGGGTGTAAGCAAAAAAATGATTAAACCTTTTATCCAAATCATTTCAGTTTAGGAAGAAGATTAAGGGATAAATTTTAACATAATTTCAACCCTTATTATATTCTCTTCTTTCTAAAAAAAACTCGTGAATAGTTTTGTTTTTTACTTTCCTTTTTCTATAAATATGTTAATAAGTTTTGTGCTGATAAAGGTGTTATTCATCAAACTTCTTGTGCATATACTCCACAACAAAATGGTATTGCTGAAAGGAAACATAGACATCTTTTAAATGTTGCTAGATCTCTTATGTTTCAGGGAGGAATACCTTTGAGGATGTGGTTTGAATGTATTCTAACTGCTACTTATCTTATTAACAGGCTTCCCTCTTTTGTGCTAAATGGAAAATCTCCTTATGAGATGATATATAGAAAATGCCCTTCTCTCTCTCATTTAAGAGTTTTTGGATGTTTGTGTTTTGCTACCCTTGTCAATTCTAGTGATAAGTTTGGAAGCAGATCTGAAAAGTGTGTTTTACTTGGGTATTCTAGTGTTAAGAAAGGATATAGGTTATATAGTCTTGATAAGCATCAGTTCATTTTTTCAAGAGATGTTAAGTTCTTTGAGAACATATTTCCTTTTAAGGATTCTGATAAAATAAAGGATGCTACTGAAAATGTTTTTCAAGATGTTAATCATATAAACTTTTTTGACATTGAATATCCTGAGATACCCAATGATGATGAGAGAGTAGACCCTAATCTGAATAGTGACATTAATAAGTCACAGAGTGCTAGTAGCAGCTCTTCTGAGTCTGGTGGAGTTTCTATCACTGCAGATTTTCCACTTAATTCTAGAAATGATACTGATAGCAGTGATAACAATTTTACCACTCAGGATGAGGGGGTTACCACACTTGAAGAGAATATTTTTTCTGAGGGTAATATGGATAAAAATCCAAATACTATTTCTCAAGATAATCAAAATCTAAGAAGGTCTTCTAGACAAAGTGTTTTTCCTAAAAATTATAATGATTTTGTTGTGGATTCAAAGGTTAAGTATGGAATTGAAAAGTATGTTGGGTATTCTAAGCTTAATTCAGAAAATTATTGTTTTATTACTCAACTAAATAAGAATTTTGAGCCTAAGTCTTATTTTGAAGCCTCTAAATTTCCTCATTGGATTGATGCTATGAATCAAGAAATGAATGCTTTACTTAGAAATGGCACTTGGGAAATTGTAGATCTTCCTAAAGGTAGAAAGGCTATTGGTAGTAAGTGGATTTATAAAATTAAGTTTCAATCTAGTGGTGAAATTGATAGGTTTAAGGCTAGACTTGTGGCTCAAGGTTTTGGGCAAAAAGAAGGAATTGATTATGAGGAAACTTTTTCTCCTGTGGTCAAAATGGTTACTGTTAGATGCTTATTGAATGTTGCTGTTTCTCAGGCTTGGCCTATTTTTTAGCTTGATGTGAACAATGCTTTTCTTTATGGTGACTTAGATGAGGATGTTTATATGAGACCACCTGAAGGGTATTTTCCTTCAGGAAACAAAGTTTGCAAGCTTAAAAAATCTTTATATGGGTTAAAGCAAGCACCCAGGCAATGGAATGCTAAATTGACTTCTACCTTGATTGAAAATGGTTTCAATCAAAGCAAGTCTGACTATTCTCTCTTTACTAAGTCTGATAAAGGTGTTTTTCTTGCTTTACTTGTATATGTAGATGATATTATCATTACTGGTAATAGTGTTGCTGAAATTGAAAAGTTTAAGATCTTTCTCAAGTCTAAGTTTATGATTAAAGACTTGGGAAAACTTAAATATTTTCTTGGAATTGAAGTTGTTGATACTGATAAGGGTATCTGAATCAAAGAAAGTATGTTTTGGACTTGTTATCTGAATATGGTAAGCTTGCTTGTAAACCTGTTGATACTCCTTTATTGTCAAAATTGGTCATTTCTAATGAGGCTACAGCAAATGATTCAGTTCTTGAGAACATTACTGATTATTAGAAGTTAATGGGTAAACTTATTTACCTGACTAACACTAGACCTGATATTTCATATGTTGTGCATTGTTTGAGCCAATTTATGCATTCTCCTCTTAAGTCTCATCTCAAAATTGCATTCAAGATATTAAGATATCTGAAAGGATGTCCAGGTTTGGGAATTCATTTTGTGAAGACTTCTGGTATGTTTCTTAAGGCTTTTTCTGATGCTGATTGGGCTAAATGTATTGTTACCAGAAAATCTGTTACTGGTTATCGTGTTTTTTTTAAATAATTCTTTGATATCTTGTGTTAATACAAATAATGTCTAAAAATATTATTTATATTTTTCGACCTCTCGATGTTTTGATAATAACAAAATGTAAAAATGTTTACGATAAAATTAAATGCTTATAAATTACTAATCATAAAATTCTATTTCTAAGATTAATCACTTAAGGTATGGATAAACAAATCATTAAAGGGAGAGGAGAATGATTGGAAGGACTGACAGAGGGGAGAGGAGGGGAGAGAGGATCGGTTTGGTTTTTGAGAGGGGGGTTGTTAGTTGTGGTGGTTGGGCGGGGGGGGGTGGCGGTCCAGGGGACCACGGGCGGGGGGGGGTGGATTCCAGAGTGGATGGAGGTACGGAGGGGGTGGTCCGGGGTGGGTAGGGCGGGTGCGGGGTGGGGCGGGAGGGGAGTGGTGGACCCGGGGGGGATTAATGGGGGGGGTATGGGGGGTTGGGTTGGGGGAGGCTGGGGGGTATTGGTGGGGTTACTGCGGTTTGGGTTGGGGTGTAGGGGGGTTTTGGGTTGTGGGTGGGATGAGGGTTGGGTTGGGAAGGTTGGGGTGAGGTTAGGATGGTGTTGGGTAGGGTTGGTTGGGGTTGATGGGGGGTTAGGGTGGGTGGGGGTATGGGCTGGGGTTGGGTCTGGGTTGTTCGGAGGGCTGGTGAGCGGCGGTGGGGGTTGGTGTGGGTGGGGTTGGTGAGAAGGGGTGGGGTTGGTGGGTGTGTCGGGGGTATGGTGGGGCTGTGGTTGGGGAGGGGGTTTGGCAGGGTTGGGGGGATTGAGGTTGGCGTGGGGTTGGGAGGGTGGGGATGGGGTTTTGTTGGGTGAGGGGGTGGGGTGGTGAGTTTTTGGGGGGTTTTGGATTTATTTTTGGGGGGGTTTTTGGGGGGGGAGTTACTATTTTTTCGGTTTTTGTGGGTGATTTTGTTTTTGGTGGGGTGGGGGGGTTGCTTAGGTTAGTGGGCGGGGTTTTTTGTGGTTCTGTGATTTTTATATGATATGTTGTGTTTTTTGGGGGGGGGGGTTTATTTTTTTGTGGGGTTTTGTGTGGGGGGGGGGGTTTGGGGGGGATTTGGTGGGGTTTGTGCGGTAGTGTTGGGTGGGGGGTTTGTGGGGGTTTTTGTGTGGGGGGGGGGGGGGGGTTGGTGGGGGGGGGTTTTGGGTTTGGTTTGGGGGGTCTTTGTGGGTTGGGGGTTTTTGATTTTCGGTGTTTTGGGGTTTTGTTTTAGGTTTTGTTTTGGGCTCATTTGGTTGTAGGCGGGTGGGGGTTGGCGTTTTGAGAGTGGGGGGGGTAATGGGGGAGGGGTTTTGTTTTTGGTGGGGGGGTTGGGTTATTTTGTCTTTGTTTTTGGGTGTTTTGGTGTTTGGTTTTTTCGGGCGGGGTTTTTTTATGGAGGTTTTTTTGAGGGGGTAATGGGTGGGGGTGGGGGGGTATTGGGTCGGGGAGGGTGTTTGAGGATAGGGGGTGGGGCTACCGCAAGCGGGCGGGTGGAGATCGGTATGGTTGTGAGGGGTGGTATGGGGGGGGGTTGGGAGGGATTTTGGGGTTTTTTGGGTGAGGGGAATGGAATTTTGATGAATTGAAGGGGGCGGGTGATTGAAGAGAAGGGGGGGGGGGGGGTGTAGGGATGGTGGCGGTGGTTTTGTGTCTTTTAATGGGAAAAGAAGAACCAACTCAAATAACCTATAAGAAGAACAAAATAACATAACAAAGCAGCTATATCAAACCTGCAAAGGGCAAGAAGAGATAAAAGGATCTGTGGTGAAAATAGACTTCATTTGCTTTTCTGTGTTTTTTTAGAGAAATTTAGTAATTTTTTTTTTTTTGTTTAAATTTTTTTATTAAAGGGAGTTGTGTTTGGTCGTTAGTCCAGTAGTAGTTTGGAGTTGTTAGAGGAGTTTATGTGATAGTAGTTGTTTTGAGTTTAGTTGTTTTTTATATAAAACCTGTTGGTTATATTGGTTAAAATAAAAGCATTAATAATTTAATAAAAAAAAGTAGAACTCTGCAAATCAAATTGCAGAGAATTTTGTCTTTACAAAGGAATTGGGGGACTGATCAGCATAATAATTTTCTATGATAAGCTGTTATGTATGATATTTACCAGGTTGAGGATTGAAGGGGGGAGGTGCTAGGGGGGAGATGCTTAAAATGACTACATCTTAACCTGGTATAATAGTTCAGGGGCTTATTGTGGTTGTTTATTTCTTTCAGTATTGCTGATAAGAGTTTTCAAGATCATTTGTCTTGAGTATAAAAGATGGAGGGCTAATCTTGTGAAGACTGGAAAGTTTTAAGTCGGTTTGGTCAAGGGATATTGTATAAAAAGCCGAAAGGAAGATAAGAAAAAAGAAGTCATCAAGCATGATGGCTTTACTTTGCATGATCTCTCTCTCTCTCTCTAAAAAACACTCCTCTCTCTCAAATTGTTATAAACCCTAAAATTAGATCATCTTGATCTTGTGGTGTTACGTTTGTAATAGAAACTATTAATAATATAGTTATAAGATCATACCAGATTAGCTACGTGGTGGATAAGTTTGGTTGTTTGATTTGCTGATTTATGTTTATCACAGGCTGTTGACTAGATTGCGATCAGTGAAGTATTTGGAGAGGCTCTACTAGTGCTTTCAACGACGACGACCGAACTATATGTGTCAAAATGCTTATTTTTAGTGTTCGCTATGTAGTATCCAAATACTTATGATTTATAATATTATTTTGTCATTTAGCATCCCAAATACTAAAAATAGTGCCATACACTATAAGTTTTTAGTATCCAAAATATCTTTTACTAAATAACATATAGAAAGCAACATATGTCAATGTATGTTGATATTATGTTATTTAAGCTTGATACTAAATAACATATAAGTTTTTAGTATCCAAAATATCTTTTACTACTATACAATTAATTTAGTACATTTTTAGAGGCAACTATGAAATATCCTAAAAGTTTAGTAAATATAAGTGACATTAGGTCTTCCAATGTTTGAGCAATACTCCCTCCGTCTCAAAATTATTGTCCCCGACAAAAAACACACAGTTTAAGAAAAATGCATTTATTACTACTTTCTCTTTCTTACTTTTTGACAAAATGACAGTTTTACCCTTAGCTAATTAATTAAAGTCTTCTTTAAAGTTTGTAATAATAATTTCAAACAAGGGTAATATCGTAAACTTGATCAAATTTCCCTATCTATTTTTAATAGTAGGCAATTAAATTGGGACATCCCAAAAAGAAAACGTGGACAATAAAAATGAAACGGAGGGAGTAATATTTACTCATACACAAGAAATGTTCCCACATGTGTGTCAATAATTACTAAAAACAAATTTGTGTCAACCATAAAGCAATTATACGCTTTATACCTCAAGTTTCATAAAGCCATAAAATTTAATTTGTATAATTTTTTAGATCGAGTGTAGCGCTGATCAAATTTACCATTGTCATCTTTTTTTTGGAACGACGAGTTAGTATAGTTACTAAGTTAGTTATTCCATTGTCATCTTAGATGCACGTAAGTTTATTTCCCTCCATCAACTTCTTAACCAAAGAGCTATAGTAGTGATGACCAAATCAACACCTTCACCTGTTTTTGTGTTTTCTTTCGATCATCACTTTCACCAAATAAATGAATTGTCAACCCACGCACCTCGCATAATGATGGTCATTAATAGTAGACTACACGTAGACCATTTATTAATGTAACACAACATTTAAATTTAAAAAAAATAAGAAAAATGCCAAATGTTATAACCGTTATAATTTAGTATAGTGTCTTCTTTTTCTAAAAGGAACCTCACTTTAGGCTAATCGGGTTAAATTTGACTAAGATATGCTTAAACATGTAACCGAAACATCACGTTATTGTTTTATAACTTCCTCAATATTATCCACAGCAAAGTGTGTGGATTCTGCTACAATGATTGTATATTCAATCTTAAACATGGTTTACGATTTTATTTAGCTATTGAGAAAATCGGTCATCGGCCGGGTAGAGACCTAGTATCTCTTTAAAGTACAAAAAGTACTACTAATACCCTTTTTTGTCCTCTAATTTATAGTGCAAAACAGTTTTTTGCTAGTTTATGTTCCGTATTTTTTAACAGTTTAATGTTTTTCCTTTGTAAAACTTTATAATTTTTGTTCTGCACTTTTCGTTTCACAGTTTTATAACATAAACAAAGTTATAAAAATATAAAAAAGATAAAAAAAACCAATAATATTAGAGGGGGTATTTGCAATATTTTAGGGGGGTCCAAATAACCACACCCTTTTAAAAACATAGGCTACTTAAGAGTTGAGATCAATGAAGATTCAATATTTATCAAACATCAAATGCACCAATCATAGCCACCCATTTTTTATTAAATTAAAAAAAAAACTCATTTTCCACTTCTTTTTAAAAATTAAAATATCTTGCAAACGGTAAATCGTTAAACAACAAAAAATTCACCAGCACGACGAGAATTAAACCATCTTTCTAACGAGGGGCACTTTGATATACTTTCGACGAACTTTTTTTTTGATTTTTTTTAGTCACGTCTGAAAAAAATCACATATGATTTGTATTACAAAATCACATGTGATTTCAGAAAATCACATGTGATTTCATAAAATCATATGTGATTTTGTAAAATACAAATCACATGTGATCTTTCTAGACGTGACTAAAAAATAAAATTAAAAAAAAAGTTCGTCGAAAGTATATCAAAGTGCCCCTCGTTAGAAAGATGATTTAATTCTCGTTGCAATGGTATGTTTCATTTTACGTAATGTGAGATATTTAATTTTTAAAAAAGAGGTGAAAAATGAGTTTTATTTAATTTGATGAAAAAATAGGAGTCTTAGGATCCATGATAAAAAATAAATCTTTATTGAACTTTTGCCGGCTACTTAATGTTAATATGTTAGCATCATATCTTTTTTTTCTCAAATGTATTGTATTTTATGATTTTGATATGATAATCACTTGTATATAAATTATGCTAAAAATTGGTATTCTTCGGTTTGTCTGGTTCTATTGGTATCAAAGAAGACCCGACCCTGTCTCAAATTACGCTAAAACCGAATCATAAAGAACCAACCCCATTTGTCACAAATTACGCTAAAAAGTGGCATTTTCATTAGTCCATTAGCTAAGTCGTTAATTAAGCTTATTAGTTTTTAATTAGTTTAATTTTTAATTAATTTAATTAATTTTGATTAAAAATTAGGGTTAGATTTTAATTAGTTTAATTAGTCTTTTATAAAGTAAAAATTAGGGTTTTTATTTCTAGAAACCAATTCAAAAATCTTTGCTTCATTCAAATCAGGATCCGAACCTAAACGTGGTTTCAATTTCACTAGTCATTGGGGATAACGACCCGGGTGATCATACTTACCCGGTTTAATATACGTATATTATATATATTTTATATTATTTTTGTAAGTCTTAACTTTTTACCTTGGTTAAAGGTGAATAGTTGAAATTTACCTAAGTAGTATTTTTATTATATATTTTACGTGTATAAAACTTGCAATCATGGGTCAACAAGACACATCCCGTTTTGACTTCTACTACAATTGGCCTTTGGTGTTGTGTGGATCAGAAATGTTGAAAGTCACCCACCTTTTAAATTGTTATAATGTAAGATGTTGATTATAATTATAACAAATGTTTATAAATAAAATGTAACATATTAATTTTTAAAGTGTTTATCGAAATGGACAATAAGTGTTTTGTGGGTCAACCCGACACAACCCATTTTAACTTCTACTAACATTGACCATTATGAACCCGAACCCGTCTTGACTTGTTTCCCATCACCCTGATCTCTAACGTGTTTAGTGTGGAGCATATAAATACCAAAAAGTAGAAGAAATGTTGCAAGGTTCAACTCAGTGGTGCTCATGAGAAAAACGCAGAACCAGGATTCTTAATTGCATTTGACACAGTATGTACATCATAGAGCTGTTTCTCATCTTGGTTTCCCTCAACGGGTTCAAAAATATTCATTTTACTTTTTAGTTTCTTCACATGTCAATTTTATAAATTTCTGTTTTTTGAATTTTGTAGGTTATCCGTGTTATGGTCAATTTTGTCACCTTTTGGCCATGCTAGATTATGTTGAACATTGGTTAGCTTCATATTACTACTACAACGACACATATTTTCTGGATGCTTAAGAGCTTATTGAATTAGAACTAGCTAATCATCAAAAAGGTCGCTTAAATTCTTGATCATCATGAGATAGGTATGCTTTTGTGCCATTACTCTTTTATAGATTTTTTTTTCAGATTTAAATTCTTTTTAATGACAAACCATATGGTATCATAGCGAAAAAGTCTAATAGTAGCTTTGATTTGTATAATTTCATAATAGTTGCGAAAAAGTCTTTTCACATAGTATGATGTATGTGGTAAACTTTAACTTATTTTATGAAGTTTTTTAATGCAACATTTTCGTGTATTTGGTCGATATGCTTTCCAGGTAGAAGATTGGCTTATTTTACCTTCAACGCTATCAGGATTCGTATTTCTTCCTTTATAATAAGGTAATAAACTTATATTCTGCGTACCCTCTAAAATTTAGTCACTTTGTTTCTATGATATATGATCTAATCTTCTATTGTTTCTACGATATATGTTTTTAACACGTTTGACAAGACCGATTAGGAATTGAAGTTTTTCTTTGAGACTAATAGTTGTTTGTTTGTAAGTTGAATCAATGTTTATTTTAAAATATATATGTAATATTATAGACTAATCCCTCCGTCCCAAATTAATTGTCCCCCGACAAAAAACACAGAGTTTAAGAAAACATAATTATTACTGCATTCTCTCTCTTACTTTTTTGCAGAATGACAGTTTTACCCCTATGAAATTAATTAAAGCTTTGAATAAAGTTTGTAATTTCTAGTATCATTAGGGGAAATATGGTAAACTTGCTACATTACTCAGAACTATATTTGGAAGGGGACAATAATTTTGGGACAACCCAAAATGGAAGAGGGACTATTAATTTGGGACAGAGGGAGTATGATTTTGTTTAGGCTGCACATTTAGTTCACATTAGTAACTGAAATCTGAAGCAATCCCAATTCATTTTGCTTGATAAACATATGGCCACCTTTCTACCCATTTTCCCTTTTACATTATCAACCTTTTTAAAAAAAAGTATCTATTACTTTGAAATTATATTTTAATGTACCATGAGTACTATAATAAAGATTATAGATATATTTGAAGTCGTAAAAATGCGGACAGAAAATCAGATAGATCAAGGATAAGATTGTTGATCGGTTACAAAAGGTTTATCTAGAGAGAGTATACAATTCATCGAGGGAAATGGGTTTACGCCTTTACGTCCTTTTAGTTAAACTAAGCTGCCATATCGAAACCTGGTACCCTAACTATATGACCGAAGATTCCACAAAATAAGTTTAAAGGGAGGACAACTTATTTAAGTACAACACAAAGTTCAAGCGCTACTCAATGCGAGCTCAAATCAATAGCTTGATATAACTTTAGTTAAATCAATTTAAAAATGGATAAGACTATAAAGCTTAAATTGAGGCAAGGTGTGTATAACCCGAATAAGACAATGGGTGTGTTTGGGATACATGCGAGTATACATCTACTATGCGTAAATATTATGTTGAAATCACATGTGTCCTTCACCCACTTGATATGAGGGGGTCAAAATCATTGTTATATGTTTGAAATTACATTTTCATTACAAACTTTAGCTAGGGTGTGTTTGGTTATCTAATTATTTGGGGCTTTCTTTTACCTGAAATACGTATTACCTGAAATGTGTATTACCTAAAATGTGTGTATAACCAGAATATGACAATGGGTGTGTTTGGGAATAAAGTAAGCTTCTAAATAAAAAAAGGTTGCTTTTAGGATAAGATCGAAGCCGTTTTGCCAAACAGAGCCCATATGTTGCTTTTATACAACATGTGTTAAGTTTTTTATTATATGATGATTTGGTTCAATTGTTAGTGGAATTCCTTGGTTATTGAATTATCAATAATTAGATTTATAAGCTCTTTAGCTTGACATTGAATGTAGTTTATGATTGAAACCAAAAAAATGATGTTGCGTATTTCATTTTTGTAGAATTTTGTTGCGGGCTGAACAACATGGTTTGGCAGAAGCATTTCATGTGTTTGTGTTCATAGAAACGAACATGAATTCCGTCCGTCGTTTACACATTACAGAAATTTAGCATGATTTTTTTTGTTATTAACACTTAACTTTTTTTTTGGACTGTATTTATTTGTTATGCCACATTTTTTACTTATTTAGGGCCTTTCGATTTGAAAGAATTCGCAAAAAGAATTGATGACGTGGGACATTGAACGAACACATTGAATAGTTTGTTGGTTTAGTTACTTTGGTTAAGTAGCTTTGGTTCTTTTGCATGCTTTCAAGCTATTTCACTTCTGGAAGTGAAATATGTTATCTTTACCAAATTTGGATTAGTCATGGAGACGTACACAAATTTATATGGTTGAAATAATCAGTTTTATACATTTTTTTGTTATATTGGTTATGATACACTTATGTGATTTGTTTTGACTTGGATAGATTCCAACTTTTGAGTTCATTGATCTAAGATTTTGTAGTAGATGTTATAGGTTTTGTCGTTTACAATGAAGTATTAGTTTGTATTTGAATAATTTATAATACTTTGTATGTCAAACATATTCGTTTTTCAGTAAGGTTTTGTATAAGAATTAATATTTTTTAATACAAAGCAATATATTTCATTTCTATATTATCTGTTAACGATTCGTTAGTTTTATATTTTGCATACACATACACAAAACATACACGTAAGATTTAAAATATAGTAAAATGAAGCTAGCCCGCCCATCGGGCGGGCTATGAAACTAGTTATAACAATATGGGAAACGGGAAAATAACACTCATTACTTGTCATAGCATATAAATTACCATTAGCTTGATAAAGGATCAAACCTCCACCGAATTGGCTTAAACACTTAGAAATTACTATCAAAGAGGTCTTTAAAGGGTTGTGATGTATAGGTATAGGGTAAAGGAAACACGGTTGGGGGATATTTGGGAAATTTACTGGTGACAAGTCAATCATCTACATGAATACAGGTATAAGGCGTTGCTAAGCCAAGACTCGACCACACTAGGATAAAGATACACAAACTCTACATCAAACTCTTTCTTTTTGTTTTCTTGACATTTTTTTAACATGAACATAAACATATACAAAATGGCATCCCGTATATTTTTTTCTCGCTTTTTTTTTATTTTTTTTTTCCTTTTTTCACCCTTTTTTCATTCTTTTTTCTATTTTTTTATACTTTTTCCCTGCCATTTGCTTGAAACATAAATAATATATACATGACTTAGGGTTTATAATTGCACCCCTACACTTGAGTTTTTAATACTCAATACATAAACTAACTAATTACCCGAATTAGAAGGATCAACAAACATGGAGTGTATTAAGCACGTATGGGGGTAATAATTTGTCTTCTTCCCCATTTCTCCATAATATAAAAAATACTATGAATCCCAATCGTCCCAAAACTGTATACACTAATAAAAGACTCGACTTAGCAACCATGTACTCAAGCAAATAATTAACTAAGGTTTACAAATGTGATAACAATAATGTACTAAAATGAGTACATACAAGGAAGGCTAAGGCGATTTGGGTGTATCATTTTCGTAGGGTGTAAACAAAAACTTGATGTGTCGTTGTGTGGTGTATATTTTATTGATTCAAGTTTTAAATTTATATTTTGCTGAATAAACAAAAAACAGCACTTTAATGGACAGTGTACCCGGTCCGTAGTAGTTTCGTGGTAAGTAGGGTGTCGAACACTTGAAGCGAGGTTAAATCTATCAATTTAATTAATATCTTGGTTATCTAATCTATGTTAATTATATTCTATTCTAAACCTATGTTAAACCTATGTCAGTCTAATATCTTAATTCAAACGGAAAAAGAGGGTTTTCAGCCTGAGAGACTGGCACAGTTTGGTTGGTGTCTACAATCAATTCAAGGCACTTTTACCCACGCAAGCTAATTAACAAAAGATGAAAGAGCGGTCGAACCTTATATAAGAAAACTGTATTAACCATTATTAATCTGATTAGAATGTTGGTTTGTTTATTAAGTGCAATGATTTCTTCTCTCGAGGTGGCATATCATTCTTAGACTTAGGCGTTACATCATCCTAAGACCTAGACACATTAATTCTGTCACAATTAAAGCATCCGCATAAAGCATCCTTATTTGCTGATTATAATCTATCTTAGGGATTAAGGCAATGGTGATCTTGTTAAACCCTAGCTCATAGAGACTTTACCCACTTACCGCTTAATGGCAATCTATACACTAGTAGTCCACTTGTCCAACTATCCAATGGAATCAGAACGTTACTTGTTGAATTATCTAGGTCACCTGCTAGTCAACACGATCAATAAACCATTGGCAATATCCAATTAACTAGTTAAGCCCGAAGCGTATCCTAGACACAGACTTAGAAGGACAATATTTGTGTAACTATGATTCTAGATGTATAAATCACTATATGGAGAGCTATCCCGGACTCTAGATCTGCTTGGTCCGCTTCACTAGATCCAGTTGAATGATAGGTCGCATACAAAAGCGCGTAAACAAGTATAAATTGATAAACATAAACAAGCACTCAACGATAAATCAAGAAATCGAGATAAACAAATACCAAACATTCAGATCTTCATAATAATGGCTAATACCCAAAGGTATTAGCCTTCAAACATCATAATAAATACAAGAGCAATTATTTAGCCAATGTGAACTAACTGAGTTAACGAATGATACCAAAAACTGAACGATTACTAAACTATATGGAATTACACATTGTCTCCTATGGAATTGAATACGTTGCTCGACCTCTTCTGCTCTTTTTCTCCTCTGAAAATCGACTTTTGTGGTTTAGGTATCGAGAATATTATTTAGCACACTTAAAACTCGTTTTTGAGTTTTCTATTTATAAGGTCTGGAAGTCGGTTGGATACGGCGTATTTGGGATTTCTTGGAGTAGGGACCATGCTTGATATCTTCCAAAATATTATATTGATTCCATATCTTGAATACGGCTTATTGAGTCCTCTAGATACGGCGTATTGATCTTTATTCCTCTGTGGTCTTTGGCGAGTGCAAGCACGGATACGCCATATCTTCCTTGAAGGATACGGCGTATTGGTTTTTCAGAATTATAATCTTCAAAATATTTTTATTTAAGCTCCAGAATGCGCGCCTTTTGCTATCTTTTACCAATTACTCCATAATTACTGCAATTCTCAAATATAAACAATTAAGTAACAATTCTTTGCAATAACTATACAAAATGGGTTAATATCGTGGGATAAATGATGCTATAAAATAGACGTTATTTGATGTCATCAAATATCCCCCCACTTGAATCCTACTTGTCCTCAAGTAGCCTTTAGAAGTTTATAAAAAATGTATCCCTAAGGATATTTTCCGTTAAAGCACTTATTTGATCTTATTACAAGTACACAATCAAACACCTCACGAAATAGGAAGATGAAATTACTCAAATCACTCAACTAATTTATGTGGTAACATGTAACTAATTCGCTCAATTTCTCAGTCGTGACGAGTATTCTATCATAAGCTTGGTGAGGATACACATATCCACCACTAAAGCCAAGGAGTAACAAGTTTATAAAGGTAAATATGGGTTTTTGTATGGAAAGGCGTACGGTTGATCATTCTACAATCTTTCACCAGAAGTACCATTCCAACAAGGCATCTGAAGCACACATACACACCCGGAACGCTGGGATAGACATGCGTGTTCGATCACATCCCCATTCGAATTTAACCAATGGTTAAGATGAAGAATGATATAGGGTAGGAACCTTTTAACTTTCACCAAAAGTCGTAAACCAACAAGGTACAAGACATGCATACATGGCCGTAACGACGGAATAGACATGCATGTTCATATGAATCCTCATTCGCATAAAACCAGCGGCTAATTATTAGGTGAGAGAGAAGTAAATTGTTGTTAAATAAAAATCAAGAAACAAATAGATTAAGACTTAAGATACAAGTTGCTAGATACTTTTTTACGACCGTTACCATGATTAAGACACAACTATTTACAACGTCTTGATCATAGATAAAAAACAACAACGTAAGTTGGCATTCCCGTAACGATTAACTTCCCAATCATCCCAAAACTTTACATACTCTACAAGGTAAGTGGTGATATCTACCACTTTGTACAATACTTTACATCGTTGATTTTTTAGACGTATCAACGAATAACCGATCATTCGTGTAATTCCTTCGGTAGTTGCGAAACGATTATCTTCAAACTTTCTTTCTCTTTTTTTTGTATTTTTCTCATTTTTTTGATTTATTTTTTTGCTAACTATACTTCAAATCTCGGTGTAGTTTCACCATCTTCACGATCATAATAATTCCGGATAATTTATTCGATAGTTCCTTCGTCTTCGGATTCACCAATAATTGTGACGGTAGTAAAATCACATGAGCTTTGACTACTAATATACATTCCCATTTGCAGTGCGCAAATTTCCAACCGTACCAAAGATAGAAAATGACACAAGACTCGAGAAATACAAATTTTACACTTTAAGAAACTAGCAACTGTAAATTAAACTTAATCTAACAGGGTAGGTTAAGGTGTAAGGGTGTAACGAAACAAATAGTTGGTGTAAATTCCTAAAGGATTGTCTCTACGGGTTGTTCTAATGGATCATCACTCTAAAAATGAGAGTGAAAAAAGGTTGAAATGGGAGGTTAACTAACCGGTGTAGTTAGTTAATAAGCAACATGTAAAGGCGATTTAGGTGTAATATTAAAATTTACCAATTTAAACAAGTTACTCTATCTAAATCCATAGTACTTATCATTGCGGTCTCGAGTGATATACCAAGCCAAGTTCTAAAGTCTACAACATCACCAGCACACTCATATTTTGTGGAATTTTGGTAAACATTTGGAAACGGAAAGGCTAAATCCTCACAATATCTAACAAGGGTTGTTGTGTGCGGGTTATGTAACATGTAATTTCACAAAAGTATGCTTGAAATTTTTTTTAATTTGATCATAATTTAAGCATTTTAATGTGAAAATTAGGACAAGTAAATATTCTAATTCCATCCCCACACTTGAATTATACAACGTCCTCGTTGTATAGATAAAACATTAAAAATACGGGAATTAAAAGAGAATTAGAATGAGAAACTCCCCAGATATTTGCTCGGTAGATTCTCCATGTTGCGTTTATGAGCAAGAATTCGTGTTGAATAGCCGTTTTGAGTTTTCAAGACTCCAACACATAAGACTTGTAGATACTTTAACCAACTTTGTTGATAACTTCTCGAAGGTCCTGTATAAATTCTCAGAAAACAAATGCAATTCTATCTCTGGTGTTTTCGTTTGGTTAGACTCGAAATAATAACCTAAAATGTACAGGAAGTCGATATGCCGTATCCATTCCGTAGGATACGCCCTATTGATACATGTATCCGCTGTATTTATTTAATGAATACGTCGTATAGACTGTGCTGAATATAAAGGCTGGATAACGTCCAGGTAGTCAATACGCCGTATCCATGGGTTTGGATACGCCGTATCAGCTATCTGGGAAGACAGACTCAAGAAAAATTGAAAATTACATTCTAGGTTGTCTCCCGGCAAGCACTTTTGTTTTTGTGATAGTCTTTAAGTTAGACTCCCTTCAGCTTATCGTTGCGTCATTCTCCAACTCTATAACCTCATCATCCTCCTTGTCAATGTCACCTCCGTAATATTTATTCAATAGTTGTGTCACACCCCGAAAATTTCAGGTCAATATTTTAAACTTTTCGGACAATTATTTTTAACTTTTATACGTTACGTTTGAATCCGACAGATTACCGGGAAGTTAACCCGCATAAATCTGAAAAACGTCATCGGACGCGTTCTGACTTCAGATTTTGATTAATTTAGATATTATATGAGTTATTTTATCTTTTCTAAGTGTTTTGTAGTTTACGATCATTCCTGGTAGTTATTTTTACGCTTTAACGTTTAAATTACGTTTTTCGCGTTTTTGACCTAACGAAACCCTGGAAACCCGAAATCTTTTCGTGTAAACTTTAGTTATCGTCCATCTCATGTTCATAAGCCAAAAATTACGTTCATCCCTCCCCCTCTACTCAAAACACACGCATACACACACTTAATTAAATCAAAGAGCATCTTTTATCCTTATTTTGAATTTCAAAAATAAAACACCATCACATGCAAGATAGTGACATGTTTGTTTTGTCCTCCACTACAAGCCAATGGCTCTTACACTTCACATGTTGACCTTTGGACCCATGAAGGACCACAACTTCACTAAGCATTTGATTTAATTTAGCAACTAGTGATTTAAGCTTGAACCCCCCCTCGTGGCTTGGGTTTGCGTCCGAACCCAACCACAAACACCTTTGGTATGTGTTGGTCACTTAGCCATTTGGTTACATATATTTGACTAGTCATGAGCCCTTAACCTAGCATTTTCCTATAAATACCTTGCATTCTCATAACTTAGGGTTTCATTCTCATTTCATAGCCTCAAAAATCACACAACTCTCTCTTTTTCTCTCCTCTTGCTCACGACACACACATACATACATATACTTTCCATAGTTTTGATTTCTTTCAAGATTCACTCATTCCAAGTTCATTTCTAAGGTTACCTAAGGTGTTTGCAAGTATTGGTTCTTTGGTTTAAAGGTTTTTCTTTAAGATCTACAAATTAGGGTTTGATTATTATTTGGGGTTTTTCAAGATCTAGTAATTTTGGGTATAGATCTTGTGTTATTGCTTTCTTGTCTCATTCTTGGTAAGGCATGAATATTTCTTTGTGATCTTATGTTCTTCTTACATGTTCAAGATCCATACATCCATATGTTGTGTTTTAATTTTTGAAAGATTTTAAAGACAAGATTTCATAAATAATGATACTACTTTATTTTACTAGTTAAATATTATGTTCTTGGTGAGATGAGAGTTGATGAGTGTTGCAACAATAGAAATGAAGGGATTAGGTTAGATTTAGGTGTGGTTTTGTTGTGGATTAGTTGTGAATGGAGATTATGCTAGATTAGGCACTATTGTGAAGTTTGGGTGGATTTTGGTTGCGTTTTTGACAAAAAGTGCTTGCTGTCCCGAATTTGTTTTGAGGTTTTGGTCGACCTAAAATTGTTTTTATTAGGCGTAAAGGTAGTTTTTGGAGAGCTCGTTTTGAATAGATTGTTTTTCATATATCGCACATTAAAACTAGATTTAAAACGACCAAGTTATAACCAAATGAAACTTGAAATATTTTTCGACAAAACCAGATGAATAGTGTGCTGATGTGAATAGTAAAATGAGTTTTCGAACACTTTCGGACATTTTTGGACTTTCTAAACACTAGCGAAACATATAGTAACACATACCTATTGATTAGTATCATTTAAAGACGTCGTTAGCGTATTTTGGGAAAAAGCAATAAAGTTACTAAAAATAGTAAGTTTGGTAAAAATTTAGCGAAACGGACATAGAATTTAAGTGATTAAGGCTAGTTAGTGCGTTTTGAAAATATGGAAACTTAATAAATATAGGAGACGATATTAACATTTTGAAACTAAAAACTTTCCTAAAATATAAACTTTCTAAATATAGTAATTTTTGGTTAAACGCCGAAACTTAACGAAAAACTATATGATTTTATTTCATCATGATTTGATAATCAAACTAAAGCAAACACACATGGATGTCTTTTGATGATGAACATATTGTGCAATTCTTGGCATAATTTCCGTGTTTCTGAGACGCGTTATTATTCTAGGTCGCGGCTAGATTTCTATATCATCTTTTACTTGCGTGATTCTCATTTGCTCATTTTTGCCAAGGTGAGTTCATAGCCCCATGTTTTACTAATTTTACTTTACTATTTTGGGGTGAGAAACATTACTTGTTTTTAAACTATGGACACAGTTACTTTACGTTTTCTTTTCCTGATTACGTGTTGCCTAAGTAGCGAATAGACCACTAATGCCCGAATTATCATGAACCGTCAATTGCTTAACCGATCGTACTGGTTAAGTAAGCGCGAATGTTGTAAATAGATCTATTGAGACTAATTATCCCTATCCGGGTAAGTAGCGCTTACTAGTTTCGGAGGTCCGAACAAACAGATATATACCATGTCAGAATGTCAATAGGTGATCCTAGTCAGATACCTTTAGGGCGAGGAATACTATTTGGCATATAAAATGCTTTCTTTTAAATTGAGCTTCGGTGTCATGAGCTTAGTGCAAACGTAAATGCTTTTTATGTGAAGTTGTATCTCCTATAATTGTCACGTGCATACTGTAAACTTGTGGTCCACCTTTAATATTAAATTTAAACCTATGAATTCACTCAACTTTATGTTGACCCTTTAGCATGTTTTTCTCAGGTGCTTAGCTATGGATGTCTTTGCTTGCTTTATAGTGTTGCCTTGCATTGGACCCCGATTTCAAAAGCTATTATTATCTATGTTAACATCGTTGTCAAACTTTAAAACCTTTTATTTGCTTCCCGCATATAATCGTTGGGGCACTATGTAAAGATTTAATATTTTACTTATGCAATGATGTTGGATTTTTAAATGTACCCTTAGAGGTCGTTCTTTGTATCTTGTGTGATGTGTATTATGACGTCACGCCCCCGGACACGTGTTTCCGACTAGGCCCCGTTTGGGGGTGTGACAGATTGGTATCCAGAGCCAAGGTTATAGAGAACCAGGTAGTATATCTAGGTCTGGGCTATAACCAGTATGTGATCTTTGTGCTTTTACTCTTACTTACATATTTTCTTTAATTATAAGTGTAATAATACTATATATATATATTATACATATATGCGTTATATATATATATATATATATATATATATATATATATATATATATATATATATATATATATATAAGTACTAATTATATATCATATTGCCATAATTACTTTATTTATTTATTTGCCATATCATATTTTTGCATCTTGCTTATCTTCTTGATTTTGCTTGCACGTTGCATGGTTTCATATAAAGAGATTTATATAAACTTGTGCTTGAGCAGGTCATGGCTGCTCCTATTATTTCTATTTCATCTAATTCGTCTGAGGAGAGCGTGGGCTCTCGTGCCCCACGAGTGATTCTCTTTGGTGACATTCCTGCTATTATCCCTGTTATCCCTAAGGTTCCTATTGTTCCAGCTAACCCTATAGTTGCACCAGAGGTGGGGACAGTTTCAATCGTCTCACCTACCGGGGTACTTGATTTAGTGGATTATTCATCTTCTTCTAATTCTGATCTATCAGAGGATTCTTTACCTCCCGCACCAAATTTTCCATTGGTTTTACCCTTTTTGTGTTTTGATGACTCAAAGGTGGACGATGAGTCCGAGCCTGTTGAGAAGATACCCGTATCGTCATCTCATGATACTCTTGCACCATTATCAGAGTTTCCCCTTGCACCTGTTTTTGCCCCACTCGGGATTCATAGACGGCCAGCGATTCTTGTCCGACCCGGTGAGGCTATTCCCTTCGGTGAACTTTATCCCACCCACCTCAATGGGCCGCGTAAGTTGTTGACTGCGAGGAAGAAAGTTAGACCCATTTCTACTCATAGACTTGCATGGAGACGTGTATCTCATCATTCATCAGATCATCATTCTTCACCAGACTCATCTTCTTCTAGTTCACCTTCAGATCATTCTTTATCCGGTAATACACCACCAGACACCACCGATGCTGATTCATCTACACCACAGAGATTTGTTCATCGATCACTTGCTAGGACTCCATGACGTAGTGAGGCTTTTAGACGTTGGAGGTCTGCACCATTGTCTACCCCTTACCCACCGACTACATCAGAGTCATCCTTAGGTTCATCTTCTGAGAGGTCATTGGATTCATCTTCACCTTCTTCTAGGCCATCTCGCAAGAGATGTAGGTCCCCTACTGCTTCGGTACCATCACCTACTCATGTTTCGAGGTCGATAGCCCCTACTCCTGCTGATCTTTTACCACCTCGCAAGAGGTTTAGAGATTCATACTCACCAGAGGATAGCGGAGAGGAGCATATGGAGGTGGATACTGCTGATGCAGAGGCTGTTGCAGATGTAGGTATTAGTGAGGGAGTTGTAGCTCACCCTGAGGATGGTGTAGGTATGGGATTTGAGATTGCTGCTAGTGATGTTAGGGAGGATGATGAGGAGTTTGAGGCAGAGGCTAGTGCGGCAGACACGAGAGAGATCGTTGTAGATCCATTGGCTATTGGTGATAGTTCTGAGTCTTCTAGAGGAGGTATACCTGATCTTGAGGATACTATTTATGATATAGTTCACTACATGTCAGAGGTTCGTATTGATAGGATTACTGAGATTGAGACCACTCAGAGACAGTTGGAGACTAGTCAGATGGTAGCTAGTGGAGAGCGAGCTAGTTTGGTTGAGAGGATTGGGAGTTTAAGACTGGAGTACCTAAAGGTTCGAGCCATGTTGAGTATAGAGAGAGATCGGATTGACAGTATTCGTTGGCACATGGCACTTTCACAGGAGGAGTTTCGTCAGGTTCGTAGGGATCGTGATGATACTCGGAGGAGACTTAGGAGGTTGGAGTCGTATGTTGAGAGACATTTGGGTTTTCGCCCTTAGACTAGTAGTACCATGATCATGTAGGACATTAGACTGATGGTTAGGTCTAGATGTTGGCAGTAGAAATAATCGTAAATCATGTACCTATTTTGGGTTGGTTGTAACCGAATTATGCTTTTATTCATGAAATGAAAAGCTTGTTTTGATTCTCTCGCGTATTCATCTATATTGTTATTTACTTGTTCTGGCAAAACATGTTCTATTGTATTTTCTATATAAACCCTATTTACCATTTATAATGGCTATATCTCGTATCGAATCTCATCGTGCGTTATGTCTTGTGACATAGAACAATGACTATCACTCACTCCGGTATGACCCCAGAAGTAATCGAAGAACTCGTTAACCGATGTGTGGAAGAAGCGTTGGCTGTTCATGAGGCGACCTGTGCCGCCAATGCTCTCGAGGCTGAGAATCAAAGCCAGAACGGCAGTGACAACGATAATAGAAATGACGGTAATGGAAATGGTGAGAATGGAAATTGTGGAAATGGAAATCCAAACGAGAATGGTAGAGGTGATAGACCTATTGCTAGAGAATGCACATATTAGGACTTCATAAAGTGTCAACCACTCAACTTTAAGGGAACGAAAGGATTTATCGGGTTGATAAGGTGGTTTGAGAAGATGGAAACAGTGTTCAATATCATCAATTGTCTAGAGAAATACCAAGTCAAGTATGTTACTTGCACACTGTTAAACAATGCATTAACTTTGTGGAACTCACATAAGAGGACTATTGGGACTGAGGCTGCATTTGCCATGTCATGGAGAGAGCTCATGAAGCTAATGACTCAAGTGTACTGCCCAAGAAATGAGATTCAAAAGATGGAATCTGAACTGTGGAATCTAACCGTCGTAGAGAAGAATAATTTTGCCTGCTTAATACTTTAGAGATTTCAAGCAGATGACTATGATGCGCACGAAGGTAGAAGTGTCCCCGAGGAGGATGATCGGGTTGAGAAATTCATAGGAGGACTCCCTGATAACATCCAAGGGAATGTAATTGCCGATGAACCTACAAGACTGCAAGATGTTGTTCGAATTGCTAACAATTTAATGGACCAAAAGTTAAAAGGATATGTTGTGAAAATGCTGAGAACAAAAGAAGATTGGAGGTCAATCAGAGAGACAACCGTGGACAACAGCCACCATTTAAAAGGCCAAATGTAGGAGGTCAGAATGTGGCAAGAGCTTATACGGCTGGCAACAATGATGTTAGTGCAAATATTACGATATTTAATCTATACGATCTCTTTATGTTTTGGTGATGACAAACATGTAACTTGTAATACATAACGTAAAGTACGCAAGTTACTCGTAATCACAAATCATCAATGCATACATGCATCAACAACACTCGATGTCTCAAGTCTACATCAACACCGACATTTGTTTGCACCCGACGTAAATCACATAAGGTATGTAGAAACAAATTAAACTTGTAGGATGATCAAAGAAAAATAATTTTTTCTTAACCATTACATTTTTACAAAAGTATTTTTAACAAAAATAAATAAACACAAAATACTTTTTAATAAAAGAAATATTTTATTTAAATATAAAATTTGAAATCTGGTTTTCCCCCCAAAATATGATATTCGATTCGGGTGCCGATAGAAGTTTCGTGTCGACTACTTTTAGTACCTTGCTTGATATAACCCCTGATACTTTAGACGTTAGCTATGCAGTCGAATTAGCCGACAGGAGAATTTCTAAGACTAATACCATACTTAGAGGCTGAACGTTAGGGTTATTAGGCCACCCATTCAATTTTGACCTAATTCCAGTAGAACTTGGTTGTTTTGACGTCATCATTGGCATGGATTGGTTGGCAAACCATCATGCGGTGATCGTTTGTGATGAGAAGATTGTGCAAATTCCCTTTGGAGATGAAGTTTTGATAGTTCAAGGTGATAGAGATGGCAAAAGAGAGAAGTCAAAGTTGAGCATTATATCGTGCACTAAAACTCAGAAATATATCAAGAGAGGTTGCCCAATTTTTCTGGCACAAGTGACGAAGAAGGAAATCAAGAACGAGTCAGAGGAGAAGCGACTTGAGGGGTAAAATCGTTTGCGACTGTTCGGACTTTCCGGATGTTTTTTCAGAAGACTTGCCTGGATTACCGCCTACGCGACAAGTTAAATTCCAAATCGACTTGGTCCTTAGTGTTGCACTTGTGGCACGCACCCCGTATAGATTAGCACCTACTGAACTGCAAAAATTGTCTACTCAGCTACAAGAACTTTCTGACAAGGGATTTATAAGACCGAGTTCCTCACCCTGGGGAGCCCTGGTCTTGTTTGTCAAAAAGAAAGATGGAATCTCTTCGGATGTGTATTCGAATTTCCACGAGCTGAACAGCTGCTGTGAAGAACTTGATATCCACTTCTGAGGAATTGACGACCTGTTTGTTCTGTTGAATGGTTCAAATGTCTACTTTAAGATTGACACCTGAGATTTGGTTATCACCATCTCTGAGTTCAAGGTAGACATTTCTAAAGACAGCATTCTAGGGACACGCTTACGGTCACTATGAGTTTCAAGTGATGTCGTTTGGACTGACCCAACGCACCGGCTGTATTCATGGATCTAATGAATTGGGTGTGCAAACCATACTTAGATAAATTCATGATCGTTTTTATTGATGACATCTTGATCTACTCCAAGAGAAAAGAAGAGCATGCGTAGCACCTTAAGCTAATTTTGGAATTGCTTAAGAAAGAAGAATTGTACGCCAAGTTTTCGAAGTGCAAATTTTGGCTGTCGAAGGTACAATTTCTTGGTCACATGATCGATAGTGAAGGCATTCACGTGGACCCAGCTAAGATTGAGTCAATCAAGGATTGGACTTCGCCCAATACTCCGATAGAGATCGTCATTTTAGGTCTTGCTGGCTATTACCATTGATTTATCAAAGGTTTCTCAAAAATTGCCAAACCTATGACGAAGCTGACTCAAAAGAACGTGAAGTTTGATTGGAGTGAAAAGGCAGACGCTACATTTAAACTGTTAAAGCAGAAGTTGTGTAGTGCGCCGATTTTAGGTTTACCCGAAAGTAGTGAAAACTTCGTGGTTTACTGTGATGCTTCTCGTAAAGGATTGGGCACAATTTTGATGCAAAGGGAGAAGGTCATAGCCTACGCGTCTCACCAACTCAAGATTCATGAGAAGAATTACACTTACAATGGACTTAGAGCTTGGAGCTTGTAGTGTTTGCTTCTTAAAATGTGGGGAATTATTTGTACGACATTGAAGTTCGTTGTGTTCCTCTGATTATAAGGTTTGCAACATTATTCTAGATCAGAAGATGTTGAACTTGTGAAAAGTATGATGGTTAGAGATGTTAAGCGATCGACTGCGAGATTTGTTATCATTCGAGAAAAGAGAAGTTGGGTGGGGATACCTTGGCCGAAGGAAGAATAAGCCAATACGAGTTCGAACTTTAGTTTTGTCGATTGTCTGACCTCCTATGATATCTTAGAAGCTCATGTTGAAGCGAGAAAGGAGGGAGAATTATGGACAGAGATCTGTGTGGTATGATTAAGAAGCTTGATCCCCGTGCTAATGGAACGTTATGCTTGAATAGGAGAAATTATATACCTTGCCGAGGTAAGTTAAGAGAGTTGATTATGCACGAGTCGCATAAGTCAAAGTATTCGGTACATCTTGGATCGGACAAGATGTACCAAGATTTAAAGAAGATGTATTGGTGGTACGAATATGAAAGCAGAGATTTCACCTACGTCAGTAATATGTTTGACATGTGCCAAAGTCAAGGGCCGAATACAAAAACATTCGGTTTGTTGGGTTCAACATGTGATCCAGTATAGAAGTGGGAAACACATTACTAGGATTTCTGTTACTAAGCTGCCCAAGATGACGGTTTGAACAAGATAATATTTAGGTATTGTAGACCGACTTTTAAAGTTGTCATTTCTTTACCAATGAGTGAAACCGGATTAATTGAGAAGTTGACGAGACATTAATTGTAGTATGTTAGTCTCGAGGCAGAGTGCAGTTTTGATTATTTTTGGATCGAGACAGTAAGGTTACCTCTCATTTCTGAAATCGTTTAAACGAGCCCTGGGTACTCATGGATATCATATGCTTCCATCATAGACTGATGTTAGAGAGAGAGAACCATCCAAATAACTTGAGGACATGCTACGTGCTTGTGTGATTGATTTTGGGAAAGGTTGGGATAGACACCTACCTTTGGTGGAGTTTTCCTACAACAACAGTTATCACACGAGTATCAAAGCTGCACCGTTTGAAGCTCTCTATGGCTGAAAATGTCGATCGCCTATTTGTTGGGCTGAGGTTAGAGACACTCAGCTCACCGGTCCGAAAATTGTTCATGAAACAACTGAGAAGATCATTCAGATTAAGAAGCATATTCAAGCTGCACGAGATAGACAGAAGAGCTACGCTAACAAGAGACGTAGGCCATTGGAGTTTGAGGTTGGAGATAAGGTCACGTTGAAAGTGTCACCATGGAAAGGAGTGATACGTTTCGACAAACGGGGGAAGTTAACTTCTCTCCTCTCTCCTCCCTTTTGCTAAATTGGACCTTTCAGATTTAGTAAGTAGGAAACACTTGCTTATCGACTAGAACTCCTAGAGCAGTTAAGCCGAGTTCATAACACTTTTCATGTTTCCAATTTGAAGAAGTGTTTCGTGGACGAACCACTAGTTATTCTGTTGGATGAGATCCAGATTGACGACAAGCTTAATTTCATTGAAGAACCAGTTGAAATTATGGATTGAGAAGTTAAACGGCTATAAGCAGTGCCGCATTATCCAATCATGTAGGATAGTTGGAATTCGAGATGAGGGCCCGAGTTTAGTTGGGAGCGCGAAGACCAAATGAAGAAAAAAAGTACCCTCACCTTTTTGTTAATCCTAAACCCACGTCTTAAGCTTTGAGGACAAAACTTCTTTAACGGGGGAAGAATGTCACACCCCGAAAATTTCACGTCAATTTTAAACTTTTCCGATAATTATTTTTGATATTTATACATTACGTTTGAATCTGGCAGTTTACCAGGAAGTTAACCCGCGTAAATCTGAAAAACGTCATCGGACGCGTTCTGACTTCAGATTTTGATTAGTTTAGATATTATATGAGTTATTTTATCTTTTCTAAGTGTTTCGTAGTATACGATCACTCCTAGTATTTATTTTTACGTCTTAACGTTTAAATTGCATTTTTCGCATTTTCATGTAAACTGTAGTTATGTCTATTCTCTTGCGCTTATGTCAAAAAACTTTCATTCAACTCTTCTCTTGTTATATTATGGACGCCTAAACCCAAACCAAATGCACCATAAGCCTTGAAATTAAAAACAAGAGCATCTTTTAAAAATCACATGCATGTGTGCATGAAAGTGACACATGAGAGGGTCCTTCTCATGCACATTTTCTAAAGTTAGACAAGATCATGTGACTCTTACACATTTTGACTTCATTTAACCTCATTTGACAAAGCTTAAGCATCTAATATGAACAATGATCCAAAAATTTGAACCTTATGGTCCTTGTGGTTGGGGTTCGGCCGAGCAAAGGTGTACACACACCTTTGGTGTGTGTTGGTCACTAATTACAATAAACCATGAAACCCTAGACCCCTTCTTGTCTTATAAATACTAAGCATTTCATACTTTAGGGTTTCATTCTTTCACATAGTCTCCAAAAATTTCTCTCTTCCCTTCCTTTTTCTCCCTAGCTCACAGAAAACATATACCCCATCTAGGGTTTTCATATCTTTGATTTCTTGCATAATCCAAGCATTCTAGTTTCATTTCTAAGAACATCTAAGGTGTTTTGAAGTATTGGTTCTTTGATTTAAGGGTTTTCTTTAAGATCTAAGTTAGGGTTTCAAGATGTGTTGTTGGGTTTTATAGATCTATTATTTTGGGGTATAGATCTTGTGATTTCTCTACTTGTTCTTCATTCTTGTAAGTGTCTTGAATCTTTCTTTGTGGTTTACTTATGTTCTTCTTATATGTTCAAGATCCATACATCCATATGTTGTGTTTTAATTTTTGAAAGATTATAAAACAAGATTTTATAAATAATGACGTTACTTTGTTTTCACTAGTTAAATATTATGTTCTTTGTGAGATAAGAGTTGAATGAGAGTTGCAACAATAGAAATGAAGGGATTAGGTTAGATTTAGGTGTGGTTTTGTTGTGGATTAGTTGTGAATGGAGATTAGGCTAGATTAGGCACTATTGTGAAGTTTGGGTGGATTTTGGTTGCGTTTTTGACAAAAAGTGCTTGCTGTCCCGAATTTCTTTTGAGGTTTTGTCGACCTAAAAATGTTTCATTAGACGTAAAAGTAGTTTTTGGAGAGCTTGTTTCGAATAGATAGTTTTTCCTATATCGCACATTAAAATTAGATTTAAAACGGCCAAGTTATAGCAACTAAAAACCTAAAAAATTTGTCGACAAAACAGGAGGGGATGAATAAAGTGTGCCTGATGTGAATAGTAAAATAAGTTTTGGCACTTTCGGGACATTTCTGACTTTCTAACACTAGAAAAAAACATTATAGTAACACTTACTATTGATTAGTATCATTAAGACGTAGTTAGCATATTTTGGTGTAAAAAAGCGATAAAGTTACTAAAAATAGTAAGTTTGGTAAGAATTTAGCGGAACGGACTTAGAAGTTAAATAATTAAGGCTCGTTAGTGCGTTTTGAAAGTATGGAAACTTAATAAATATAGGGGACGGTATTAACGTTTTGAAACTAAAAACTTTCCTAAAATAGAAAGTTTCTAAAAATAGTAATTTTTGGTTAACGCAAAACTTAACGAAAAACTATATGATTTTATTTCGTCATGATTTGTTAATCAAACTAAAGCAAACACACATGGATGTCTTTTGGTGATGAACATATTGTGCAATTCTTGGCATACTTTTCGTGTTTCTGAGACACGTTATTATTCTAGGTCGCGGCTAGATTTCTATATCATCTTTTACTTGCGTGATTATCATTTGCTCATTTTGCTAAGGTGAGTTCATAGCCCCATGTTTTACTACTTTTACTTTACTATTTTGGGGTGAGAAACATTGCTTGTTTTTAAACTATGGACACAGTTACTTTACGTTTTCTTTTCCTGATTATGTGTTGCCTAAGTAGCGAATAGACCACTAATGCCCGAATTATCATGAACCGTTAATTGCTTAACCGATCGTAATGGTTAAGTAAACGTGAATGTTTTAAATAGATCTATTGGGACTAATTATCCCTATCCGTGTAAGTAGCGCTTACTAGTTTTGGAGGTCCGAACAAACAGATATATACCATGTCGGAATGTCAATAGGTGATCCTGGTCAGATACCTTTAGGGCGAGGAATACTATTTGGCATATAAAATGCTTCCTTTTAAATTCAGCTTCGGTGTCTTGAGCTTAGTGCAAACGTAAATGCTTTTTATGTGAAGTTGTATCTTTTATAACTGTCACGTGTGTACTGTGAACTTGTGGTCCACTTTTAATATTAAATTCAAACCTATGAATTCACTTAACTTTATGTTGACAGTTTTAGCATGTTTTTCTCAGGTCCTTAGCTTGGATATCTTTGTTTGCTTTATGGTGTTTCCATGCCTTGGGCCAATTTTCAAGACTTATTAATTTCTATGTTAACATCGTTGTCAAACTTTAGAACCTTTATTCGCTTCCACATATTATCGTTGGGCCTATGTAAAACTTCAACTCTTTTAATTAATGCAAACGGATGTTGGATTTTCAACTTACCCTTATGAGGTCGTTCTTTGTATTTGTGGTGGAATGTATATTATGACGTCACGCCCCGGTCACGTGTTCCGTCAGGCCCGTTTGGGGGTGTGACAGCAGAAACATCAAGTAAAGAGATAGAGATATGTTAATAGAGATAGCAAAGCCGAACATGATGATTTAAGTGGTTCGGTCACGGAGCTCCTCTACGCCTATCCACTCCCGAGTACCCAACTCGAGAGTTACTTCACTAGATCAACAAGCTCCCTTCTCGGCGGAGAAAACGTTAGACAACGTCGCTTACACTTTTTTGGGTACAAAGCTAAATACCCAGTCCTGGATCAAGGTAGGACCAACCCATAGTCACTTACACTTTATCCGGTACAAAGCTAAATTCCGGCTTCTTACACATATGGTAGAACCAACCCAAACCCATTATGTTTTATGGCCCAACATAACAAACCTTCTGTTTTATGGCACAAGCACATAAACCATCTAATATAATTGGTGATACAAGATAATGATGTTATTACAATGATGATCTAAGACAATGTGTTTAAGATATTTGAATGACCTATTGTAATGTACTTTCAATTGATGGGAAGCTTCAAATGGGATGAGATGAATGAGATTTTAATCTGTAGATCGTCTTATGATATTATTGTAAAGATGGAAATGGCAAGATACTCTAAGCTTTCTTTGGGTGGATGTCGATGGGCAAGATAACGTTGCCTAGATTTGGTAGTTCATTTCGAGTGTTTGCTTTCAACAAAAAATTAGAGTTAGATGCTTATATAACGCCTAAATTATACATGTTTTTAGTGGCGTTATTTATATATATTTTATCATTTCTCGTGAACTTTCGACACTTAATAGCAAGAAATACTTGCAGGTTCACTTGAAGACATCCCGAGCTCAAATAAAACAAAGATCAAGTACTTGATTACAATTCGTAAATCACAGACTACAAGAAAAGATAAAGTCTCAAGCTGAAAAGTGCAATGTGTGACGCACTTCCTTCTGGCTACGAAGAGTAATTGAAGTCATAATACAATCGTCTTAACACATCATGTGCGCCGTATAAAAATTATTTTGTGCGTCGCATTTACCCGAATATCTGCCTGTAATAAAGAAATTCTCACACATTTCATCATTCCCTTCATACTCATCATCTCATTCTTATACACTTCTCTCATCTCACACACAATCCTTTTCCAATGATGTTCTAAACCTTCCCAACCTTTTCCTAAGCCATAAACACCATACCTTTTGAAGATTTAAGATCAAACAACCAAGAACGAAGAAGAATATCATCTTAGTTTATTGAAATAATGAAGTTTCTTATTGAATCAAGTTATGTTATTGACTACGTAGCCATGAGAGGCTAATTCTCTCATGACTACTCAGTGAAGTTATGATAATGAATAAGTGTTTGGTATGATCATGATCTTATTAATCTCAAGCTTATGTTGCAACCCTATTATCTCTTATCTTTTTGGTTTTGCTTATCAACTTAGATTATATAATCGTATCGGTATAGGTCGAAAGACCCGTTATGATCTATATGGTTTTAAAGATTTGTCTATGGTCTTTAGTTTCTGTTCGAGAAATCCACTTCGTAAATTGATAAAAAAAGAAGCTTTGATATAATATGTTACTGGATCATTTGAGTGACAACATCTGGTCTAGCCAAATAAATATAAGTCTTAAGTTTATTTGTGAAGTTTTTCTAACGTGAAATCCTTTTTATAAGTTAATGTTCCATCTTGGAGGTCTAAATCATTACCACTACTTATAAATTATTATCAACTATCCGAGTAGTCATCTTATTTTTACTGGTAAAATCAAAAGTTATTTTCAAAATTGTTAAAGTCTATTTTTTCTTATGACTTATTTGAACACTACTCAAATCCTAGTGGACGACCTGGTCTTACCTAAAAAAAATTATACTATATACGTGGGTTATACTTTTACCCGTGTGTTTCTCTATATGGTATTTTTAGTCATTATATATTTAAAGCTTTTGAAACACATCAAAGTTTTTAGGGCCGCTGTTGGGGATTTTTAAGCTGTTTTGTAATCAACTATGGAAAATTATTTTTACTCCCCCTCTTTTTCAAAAATCGCCGTGATTTTTTGGAAGACTGATTCCCAACAAATTCTCCTTTGGTGCATAAATGTGCTTGCTAATTCTGACTTGTTGAACAATTACTTGAACCTGAACGTACACCGAATCAAAGACTTCGTCAACGAAACAAAAGAGTTCCCTTCGATCAAAGAAACAATCCACCTCAACACCCGAGAGTTGTCTATCCGCCAATTCTCAACATCAATTACTTTCATCACTTTCTTGATATTTTTCAAAATTACGATCCAATAGATGTTTGAACCATGTGGGCTGAAGACCGTGTTGTATGGCTCCGACTCCCGGTTCCGCAATCACTATTCATAAAATCGCAAAACGAATTTGCCATTACTTGGTAATCCACTTGAGTCTTGTCAAGGAACCAATTTGACAGTAGAAAACCATGTTGCCTTATTTTATATAGTCGAACAAGTATGTTATCGTGTAATAATAGTCGTAAATTAGTCTTGTTAAGTAATAGGCTAGCCTTGGGTTCTTTGGCTCTGGATTGTAATCTAATATTGTCCTGTTTCGGCTCAAAGCCCAAGAAAAGCCAAGCACCGGCCAAGTTAGAAAGCCCACATGCCACTCATGACTCAAGGGTATAAATAGAAACCCTCTCCTCACAATGGAGAGGCGTGTTGGTTACCATTTTCTTCAATTGTGTGTGCTGTGTGTAATCTCTCCATCTTTATTTCTCTTAATAATATTTCACTTTCCTTATCTCTTTTCTATTTTGTTTGCTTATTGGTATAGCTTGCTGTTGTGAAATGGATTAAGCTTTTGGGATAACATTTGGTATCATTCGCCACGGGTGGGTATAGTGTTTGTGGTTTCGTTGCTTATTGAGCTTATTGATTCGGCTTATTATAGTTTTTTTTAATTTTCATTACTTTTCATTTTTATAATTACTCGAAACATTTTCATTTTTTTATTATTTCGTTACTTTCATCACACGTGTTTTTGTTTCTTTCTTCTTTTTTTTTTTTTTTTTTTTTATTAATCAGTTTGTGTCTTTATTATCAATTTTTCTAATTTTTTCTTGGTTTGTGTTCTTTTTTTTCTTTTTGGTTTGCTGTTTCTTTATTTACCATGTTTGCTACTAGCTTTTCTAAGATAAGACCATCGAACGAGTGTAAGATTGCAAGCATCGAACTAGTGACATCGAACGAGTGACATCGAACGAGACCATCGAACGAGTGTAAGATTGCAAGCATCGAACTAGTGACATCGAACGAGTGACATCGAACGAGTACCATCGAACTAACGAGGATCGAACGAGTAAACTTCACAAGGACCGAACGAGTAGAAAAAGGAAGAGGATCGAACGAGTCCATCGAACTAAAGGGATCGAACGAGTAGAAACTTTAAAGGATCGAACGAGTGATTTTTATCAAGGATCGAACGAGTCGAAACCAAGAGGGACCGAACGAGTAGAAACCCTTAAAGGATCGAACGAGTGATTTTTATCAAGGATCGAACGAGGGAACACAAAATCTTAACGTTTTAACGTATTTCGGGTTTTTCGGTTTCGAGTGACGTTAAACGACGGGACTTGAGAAATATATCATCGTGTTCGTGTCGTCGTTTCGATCAACGTGATATATTCGGTTTTCACCGACGATAACCGATCGAGTTCGAATGATCAAATGTTCAATCGTTTCATTTCTTATACATTTTAAACGAAAAAGATGAAAAAAAATTGGAGGGAATCAAAAATATTAATTTCCAAGTATTGAAAAATGGCACATGCAGTCCCTAAGTTTAATAACACCTCTTTGTTGAAAACTAACTGACCGTTAGTCCTTATTTCATATAATTCAATCGTTAGTCCTCAAAAGTGAATCGTTTGTGCACCGTTCATTGTTTTAAGCTCATTTTTCGCCAACAAAAGCTACGTTCTTCAACGCAACAAGATTTCAACGTCATAATTTTTGGTTTACGGTTGCTTTTGATTTGTAAAATCCCGCGAAAGATTCGATTTTTTCTCGTTTAATCTAAGATTTGTAAAAATCCAGGGAACATTAATTGTTTTCAATCACAACACAATCACTTTACCTACTTAGATCGATATCCATTCACAGCTTCATCATAATGTCAAATACCAATACAATTTGCAAACTCAAATATTCATGTGTTCTTCAGAATGACACTGTTCTTCGTGTTCAATTTCATAAGTTCAAGAGAGGACACAACTTTCAGAATTTAATGCATATGACAAGTCTTCCGAGAATGCATCACAACTAAAGTTTCACTGTACTTTACATGATTTTGATACCTTGCCTTATCTTTCAAGAGAACATTCTCTCAAGACTTGGATTTACTAGAACAACATCTTACCAAAGAAATAATTTCTCAGACTGATTGCAAGACTACTTTGACAAAACTCAGAACAACGTTTGAAAATGCTTTCAGTTCAGAAATCAAAGTGCGAATGCAGAATTAACAACGGTTATGATGCTCAATCATATTACGAATGCAATGATCTTTACATGGATTTCCTCGGGGAAATACATGCTTGAGTTAATTCTTCATCACAACGAACTCCACAATTGTTGAAACAAAAGAAGTTGATGCAAACACAAGAAGATCATTCAAATCCAATTCCAGCATTGAATGTTGATTCATTGAAAGTTGATTTAGTTGTCATACAAAACACTTGTTCTGAGAAAGAAGACAGTAATTCAGAGAATGCATCCAGCAAATTAGTAAAGGAATGCAGCTTGAATTCTGAAACAAAAGATGTGCATGCAATCAAATACAAGATGTCAAAAGCAAAAGAAAGATGCATGACATATTTTCGATCTCTTCATTCACACCTTCAAGTTCTTTCAAAAGATGACTTAAAAGGCACTCGCATCGGAACATGGATTCAACGGGCATGCATGTCAATCTATTGGTCAAGATGCTGATACTTTCACAAGTACAATGCTCCACAATGTAGATCAACTACGAAAGCAACTTGACAAAGAAGAATTTCAAGAAGTTGGATCCATGACAGCCTTTTTGGGTATTGTTGTTCCGGCATGAGTTCTATTCCTGTTGTTGTGTAGGTGTTATGACACACCAGGTTCTCATAATAAGTTCATCGATTCAAGTTTGTAAATTGGATTATGATTAGTCAGAAAGGGACGAACACCGTACTTTGTTAATAACCTGGCAGTATTTATACGAGGTTATTTCTCTAAACATTTAGAGATACACTACTCCAACTCTGGGGGACGTAATGTTAAGAAGTCCCGTATTTGCTGAAAGAACACCATAATCATAAGACCAGTATGCCTAAGAGGAGTGAATAAACATAACAAGACGGTGACTGACGCACTGAGAGTTTAGATTGTTACGGTAAAATGCAATTGGATGCTGTTTTGGTTTAACAACAATAGCATCTCTAGGACATAGACTCATTAGCTGCAAGATGGACAGCGGCAGGTCAGGGAATGATACTGATGCTGATGATGTCAGAGATCTGGACCCAATTTATGATGAAGAGCCAATGGCTGAGGTACAATTGACTGCTGAATGCAATATCTTTGCTATAGGACAACAGCATACTGAGCAACCTGAAATCATTAATGAAGGTAGGGTTGACCAGTATCCTGAAACATGTCAAGTTAAAAGTCCTATGCTTGATTCATCACCTGATAACCAGACAACTGAATACTCAAAACAATCACTCGAGTCTGAAAATATTTTGCTCAAAAAGACAGTTGCCCAATTTCAAAAAGATTTTTCAAGAATGGAAGCACATTGCATTGCTCTCGAACTTAAATATCAAAATCAATCTTTAAAATCAGGGCAACATGGTCAAATTTTGAATGAAACAAGTAATAAAGCCAAGATTGAAAAGGAAATTGATGTACTTGAAACAATGAACATCGAATTAGAACATAGTGTGGCTAAATTACGTAAGGAAAATGAGACTTTGAAACAGCATTACAAAGATTTGTATGATTTCTATTAAAATCATCGAGGATCTAAGACTACTGAACAGACTACATCTTTGCTTGCTTAAATTATGCTGAATTAAAGTCAAGAATTCAGGAAAAGGTTTTTGCAATTGAATGCTTTAAAAATGAACTTAAAGAAGTTAAAAGGCTATAAGTAGATACTAAGTTTGATAAAACCATCAGTCTTGGGGTAAACCGGTGTACCAATCACTAAGAAACCAATCAGTTGTTAGACACACGAATGGCGTTATTAAATCCGAAGGGCTCAAATGTCAAAACAACGGTTTGCTTCCAAGTTGATGTGAACAAGAATTTGTCAAAACCAGTCACTCAACATTATTTGCCTAAGAAAAGAGAATCCACCTTTGCAAAACCTGATCACATGATTGCATCTAGCTCATCTAGAAATAGTTCTAAGAACATGCCAAGATTTAGTTCAAATGACATGGTTTCTTCAATCACTATCTAGTGCAGCTAAGAAAAAGATACAAGAATAGTGATTGGAACTCAAAACTAGTGTGCATTACTTCTGCGAGATTCAAACACTAATGATGATAGGAAACCAAACCCTAGGAGCAAACAGTCAAACATCTAGGAGGTTGCATGTATCTTAAGATGTAGTCGAGTTACATAACGGCTGTGCCCAAAGCAGATCACTCTAAGAATTCTAGTTCTTTCTCAGATTCCAAACAATTTGTTTGTTCTACATGTCAAAAGTGTGTCTTTAATGCAATTACATGATGCTATGTATTTACATACTCTCTACTCCTGAAGGAAGTAAAACTCACGTGCTTAGATTTCAATCCATAAGATTAGTAAACGTAACAAACCCGTAGATCAAAAGAGTCTTTACTCAAAAACTTGGTAGGCAGATCTTCAAAAGAGATGGTTTTCTCTAGTAAAGTCTTCCGCTGTGTATGAGGAAATAACATCTTCTAGATTCGATCTTAGGTGGAAAACACTTACGGGTAAAATTTTCAAAACTGTTGGTCTTAGGTGGATTCCTACAGGAAAGATATTCATACTCTTGCACATCCAAGTGTTGTCAGTGAACCCTCCACATGGTTTCCAATGTAGATATCCCAAAATATTTATGTATCGCAAAATAACTCTGGATTTTAAGTGCTGGTATCTATCAATGGTCAAAAGCAACAAAGAATTGATTAAGTGCAGGTGCATTATATATTGTAAAGCAGGAAAATATCAGAGTATGGTTGCTGAAAAAGATGTTATCTCAGAAACAGTGCCAGAAATGGTTTACAAAAAGATGAACTACATCAAATGACGTTGTCTCAAAACAGTTCAGGCCTCAGGTTCTCAATGTCAATGACGTTTGATCACAACTGATCAAGCCTCGATCTCAATGTCAAGTGACGTTTTGACAAAACGGTTCAAGGCCTGCAGTCAGTGTCACAAAGTTCATCAAGCAGCTGAGACAGTTACAACGTAAAATGATGATTGGATTTGCTTATTGGTCTCTGGTTAGACGAATATTTCAATGGGAGAAAATCAAGTTGTTTTTAAGTCTTCAGCTTGTCACTACTAATGATGCATCAATATATACGGTCACAACAACCTGATTCAACTTCATCCACTTCAACTCTAGCTACAACTGTCACTGCTAATGGAAACTTTGATTTGTAAATATTTTTATTTCTCTTTATTTTTTATTTATAAAAAATTTTTGAAAAAGAAAATAGAAAATACCATAAAATATAAAACTAGAACACAAAATATAAAATCAGGAAAATTTTTCAAAATACCAAAAAAAGATCTTCTCGACATTGTCTCTTGGAATCGATAACATTTACGTACTAGAAATGTTGAATTAACTTCGACACAGGGCGTGTAAATGAAGTTCGAGCGAGAGTTTTTTTTTTTTCAAATGCTTTTCAAAACATGTTCATTTCTAATTTTCCAATGGACTTATGTAAGATTTAAGTGATAACTCGGTCTCGATTGTCTCCGGGCGAAATGTACGCTTCAGTGCGCTTACTCTAAAATAGAAGAGAAGTCTTCTATCATGTTTTTAAATCGTTCGAACCACTTTTTTCAATAAGATCTTTCAATGTCAAAACTTGTCTACAATATAATTTGTGGTTTTTTTCCATAAAAAGTGGTATTTGTTAAAATTGTGTGTTCAACACTCCCTTCCTCGAATAATTTTCAAAGAATTGTAGTACGTAGAATGTCATTTTTATGTGAATCAATTTCTGAGGGGGAGCTTTTAAAACCAAAGCCTTTTAATGTGTTGGGTACATCTCATAAATGTCAATTTTATGTATCCAAAAACATTTTGTGAAATTAAAATGTGGAAACTGAATGCTCAATTAGTAGATACATTGTTCACCATAGGCATCTCACTCCGTCTTCAAATTGTTGTTAGTCATATCAATTTTCATTCCAATGTCAAGTTTTAATAAATATTGGTTCCACATATATGTTGGAGGGGGAGCTTATCAGAATCTGATTTCATGCATATCGTGGTATAGATTTTCTCCAATGAAAATTTTTTTATGTCAAATTTTAATCAATTTGGTATTTCAAATACTAGTGTTTTATTATTTAAAATAAAGGGGAGAGAGAAAATTGTAATTAAAATATGAGTATTGGAGAATGTGATCTTTAAGACTCTAAGTGCAACTCTGTTCCTTCATGTGCTCAAACCAATTTCGAATTAGGGAGCCATGTGTTGGGGAGTATTTGAAAATAAACAATTTCAGAAAATGGTTTATGGTACGATCTCATACCCATACAACCTATTAATTTCACGGACGATTGTGAAGTCATTAGGTGGTTAGGTTAGGTATAAGTCTCGATCAAACCAGAACGGAGGGATTACCAATGGACACTTCATAGTTAGAAAATTGCAGTCCTTATTAGGGAGATGGAGATGAATGGTAAAAGGGAAAAAATGCCCGATAAGATTGAGCTAAACACTGGGAGGGAACAATCACAACAAGGTGTTAGTAATGACGTCTTGGTAAGCATTGAAGGGGACGTTGAAGGGAATGAATAAGAAATATATGGATAAAGGGTAAAAAGAAAGAAGCCCTCCTTACACCTCATGGCAGAATACCTGTCAATACATTAATCTATCAAAATCACATTGATGATTGATTGTATTCGAGACGACATCATGGACCTGTGATAAATGCACAACCTTTCCAGACAATTCGGGTTTCTCTCAAAGCAATTGTTCATTCTGTCACGGAGATACAACGTTACTATTCTATTGACATATAATTCGAGATTGTTAATATTGTATAGGTGGCAGTCTGCTCCAGCCTTCCGTTACTAAAAACCATGAAGTGCACAAAATTGAGACTAGAGCCAAGAAGAGATCAAGTATAAATTTCATTTGGGACACAATGTCAAAATACATTGTTGAACACCATAAAATTCACAAGTTGTAAAAAAAGGTGCCTACGGCATTAGACTTGAGATCTTGCTAAGAACATACGCGTGATATTAAGTATCACATTGAAGATGGAAATCCTGTTGAGCCAACCATCAAACAAGTCTTGGTTAGCGTGGACTTGCAAGATTTACATGATCGAGCTTTGTGATAACTGGATATCGATTTTGGTTCAGTAAATGAATTGACGACTCTTAATCAGAAAGATAGTAACTATCTGATTCACTCTTACCGTGTTGTCTGCCTTTGAGAGTTTCTGTGAATGGAGAACTAGCGAGCATGGTGATTCTATTACATCGGTTGTTAAGAAGATCCTACGCTTGGAGCAGGAAACCCTGTCAAGGAGATTCTTTGAACTACCTATCACAGGTATAGTATTTATACTATAAAATAGGAAACCGGAGGTTAATGCAACCGAACTCAAGATGAATGACAAAGCCATATTCATATTTTATTTCTAACTGTCTTATTTCAGGTTTAGACGACGGTGTTGCAGCCTCATTCCAGCGAAGTCGGATTCATAAACCACATGCTCATACTCAAGCTTTCAAAGTCAATCATTCAACGTCAAGATAGTTGATTCTAATCTTCCCTACCATCAAAGAGCCTCAAAGTCAAATAAAGAATCATCAATTGGGGGGAGATTGTTGACCTTATAATCACATATGTCAAACATGAATGTAAAAAACAAGTATGAGGCATGTGGTCATAGAGCACAAGTTGATCAAGAAGGTCAAATCAAGATTGATTCATGTCAAGGAGATTGAATGCAGATAAACGATCTTAAGAAACTCAAAGTCAAAGATAAAGGCTCAAGATCAAGATCAAAAAGCATGAAATAACAAAGTCCATTACAACAAGACAAGACCATAACAGACAAAGCATAAACGTACAAGTCCTATCTTCAACGTCTTCGGTGGTACAGGAGGTGTTTGAAGAGAAAGCGACCTCAAACATTGGGGGAGAATTGTTAGCCTTAATTTTATATAAGTCGAACAAGAATGTTATCGGTCTTATTAGTCGTAATTAGTCTTGTTAAGTAATAGGCTAGTCGGGTTCAACGGGCTTGGATTGTAATCTAATATTGTCCATGTTTCGGGCTCAAAGCCCAAGAAAAAGCCAAGGCCCGGCCCAAGTTTAGAAAGCCCACATGCACTCATGGCTCAAGGGTATAATAGAAACCCTCTTAGACTCACCTGGACTGAGGGGGTTGGTTTACCATTTCATTCACTTGTAGTGTGTTTTGTTGGTGTAATCTTCCATCTTTATTTCTCTCTAATAATCATTCACTTTCCTTATCTCTTTCTTTCTTTGTTTTGCTTATGGTATTAGCTTATGTTGTGAAAATGGATTAAGCTTTTGGGATAACAACAAAAATGATCCCTTAATACATTCACGAATTCTCGGAATCTGTGATATGTGTAATACAGAGACACATAAATGAAGCTTCTGCCTAATGATGTTTCCCCTCATCACTCATGGAGATAGCAATAAAATACATGGCTGGACGAACTCAACGAAGAAACTATCAAACGTTCGATATGAACTTTTGAACCACTTTCATTAGCCGATTCTTTCCCCAGCTCTTTTCAACCGACTCCTCGGAGAAATCCGTGCCTTTTCCCAACATGAAAACAAATCTCTAACCGATTCTTGGGGCTCATATTAAAGAATATGATTGAAATTGCCGTGTCAATAATATGTCAAAGTCAATATTATCAAAAATCTTTTACCATGTTCTCATACGAATAAACAAGAAGTTCTAAAGCCGCAGTAGGTGGTATTTTCCTCTATAAACACCGAAATCTAGCTTATAGCTTACTCAAAGATAAGTCTTACTCTCGCTCGATTGGTGCTAAAAATCAATATAATTCAATCATCACTTAAGAAAACAGTTGTTATCACCGCTGATGGTAGCCGTAATTCCGACACTGACAAAATTATGTGGCCCGGAATGGATGCCATGACCATGAAAAATGGGATATGTATGACTCAAGTACAAAGAACTCCAATCTCGTGCAAAAAAACCAACACCGTTCTTGGACTGAGTGACATGCCTTGCCCTAAAAAGAAGAGGCTAAATCCATGCAAAATTTCGTAAGACTCATTTTTACGTTGATTACCGAGCTCGAAAACGCTATTAATGCATTCAAGCGGATGGAATGATTACAACTGAGACAACTACCAATCCAACACCGATGATAAATCCTATGATCTTCAATATAATCAATGATTTCTGAATCTCACACATCAACCAACACTTTTGTCAAAGATACATTTATGGACCTCAAAAATCAACTCGAAATAGTAGAAAAAAAATCATCAAGCTTCAATCCAAAACCTTGAAACTAAGTTCGATAGACTCACTGACAAGCAATCTAGTCGACCTTCTGGATCTCTTCCGAGCAACACTCAACCAAACCCACAAGGTAACAGCTCCAAAGCCTATCAACAACCGCAATCTCGTAATGAGCATGTGAATGCCGTATTCACAAGAAGTGGTAAATCCTATGATCCACCAGTCAAGCCAAATGATTAACAAAACAATTCTGAAACCCCTATCAACTTCGATAGAGATGATGAAGACGATAAACCTTTACCTCAATCTAAACTAAAAGATATAAAACTAGCCAAAGAAACACCGTTACCCAAACCATACAAACAAAAAATCCCATATCCTCAACGCCTAAGGAAATAAAAAATGGAGGCCAAATAAGGAAAATTCCTCGACATGATCTGAGCCGTCTGAATCAACGTACTTCTTGTCGACGTCTTAGCCGGAATGCCTAACTATGGCAAATTTCTCAAAGAACTTATAAGCAACAAACATAAGATCAAACAAATTTCAGCCGCTTTCTTGAGCGATGAAAGTTCAACAATGATCCAAAATAAAGTTCCACCTAAACTTAGAGACCCCGGAAGTTTCCTAATTCCTTGTAACTTCAATAAAACTTTCTCCTATAATGCTTTAGCTGACCTAGGTGCTAGCATTAACCTTATGTCGTATTCCTTATATGCAAAACTATCTCTCGAGACTCTTAAACCTACCAAAATGAGCGTAAGATTAACCGACCGATCATTCCAATACCCTGTTGGAATAGCTAAAAATATGCTCGTTAAAGTTGGTAAATTCACCTTCCCTACCGATTTCATTATTCTCGAAATAGAAGAAGATAGGAAAGTTCCTCTCATCTTAGGACGACCCTTTCTTCACACTGCTGATGCAGTAATTCGAGTTAAACAAAAACAACTCAATCTTGGAGTTGGGACTGAACAAATGATCTTTAATATTGACTCTGCCATTAAACTCACTTCACTAACGATGTACATGTTTAAATATCGATGGTTAGTGTTGAAATTGTAGACAGAGAAGATTTCGAGTTTTTAGACGAAGAAGCAAAATCCTCCATATCATCGAAATCGGAAACCTTCTCGAAGAAGAAAGTTTTTTGAATTTGATAAATTCATAGCAATGGCTGCAAATGAAAACTATGACTCTGAGTCGCGGATGAAGAACCGATATTTAAGATAATCACATCCAATACAGATTATAAAATCAATACATCTCTTTGAAGAACCTCCTACCGGATTCGAACTCTACCTCTTCTATAACTTGGAATATGTATTTTTGGAATGACCTTTGTTCCTTCCTGTTAATCATATCATCTTAACTCTCTGCTCAAAATAAAAGAAAACTTGTATATGTCCTTAAAAAACATAAAGAAGCATTTGCCTGGAAAACAACAGACATTCCTGGTATCTGCCCATCATTCTGTAAACACAAGATACAACTTTTGGATAACAAAAAGCCAGTTGTCCAAAAACAGAGAAGGTTAAATCTAAACATGCAAGAAGTTGTTAAGAAAGATGTAACACCCCGCTCCAATAATGAGACAAATGGTCACGTTATGGTGTCACATCAGAACATATATAACGCAAGCGAAAGAATTTATTTAATAAATTATTGAGCCAAAATCAAAATATCTTTCCAAAAGTATAAAAGCCCAAACATAAGGGGTCTAAATGCAAAACTCCATAAGATAAAGGTCTTCAAAACATTATTCAAAAGATAAAGGTTCTCTAAGGTAGGTCTTCTAACTCTTCCTACACACATCTCTCATTTCCCAGCTTCCCGCTTAACACCTGCCGCAGGAAAAGAAAACGCGGCTATGCTAACGCTCAGTGAACACATATAATAACAATAACGGTAATAAAATGAAGGAATGAATGAAACGAATCACGAGAACTTGCCAAAACAAATGCCAAAGGATAGATATAGAATAATGAATAGGAATAGAGTAATCAAAGGAATGCCCACGAGCCCAAACAAATGTCTAAAGCATGCCACATGCTTAGACCCAAAACAAATATCTCCATATAGTCAAATATACACAGGTAGATCAGACCTGATGTACCCAAATGTGAAATAGGGTGTATTGCACACACTCACCATTCACCAAAACAAAACAAAACAAAGTACCTAGGATGCATCTATATGCTCCCTGCAAAACAAAGTTATATCCGTGTACACAAGCACTATGGCGAGTGTACGAACATATATAATCAAATCATAATAAGTGCACATACAAAAGGGAACGGGTGGACTATACATCGCACCAGATAGTGTCATGCCATCGGTGCATCAATGACATGGCCATGGTACCTCCATGGCTAGTTACAAATAGCTCGGGAAAAAGGATAGGCAAAAGATAACAATGATCAAGATACTAATAATCGAATCAAGATAACGGATCTGACATCATATTTAAACAAGGATCAACAGAATCATAATTGCGAATAGCGAATCAAATGGAATATCAATGAATATCAAATGAGTCATGAGAACGGATAGCAAATCAAACGAATATCAACTGAATCAAATAGCTAAGAAAATGAAGGATCGAGTCAAAAGGTGTCCTTACTAAAAGGACGGAATATATGTACCTTAGCGAATGCACACGAAAAGAAATGAGCACAAACAAAAGGAAATCACACAAGTGTCACCGGATCTAAAAAACATATTTATTTACATTACTTGACTTGGTTTACAAGTTACTACTCAACTTTCCAAAAATAAGAGTTGACTTTACTTATTTAGGGTTTCCAAAAATATTCTAAAATTTACGAGTTATTTTAGGTAAGTTTCCTTACTTAAAAGTCTAACCAAATCATGTTCTAAAAATACACCAAAAATCACAGGTCTTCCTTAATGTATCTAAAGTGTTCACAATCGAGGATTTGATTTACTTCCAATTTTAGATGACCTTATGACCCTTGTTACCCAAAACAGTCCTGAAATCAGCCTGGCGGAAACTTATGAAAAGTTCACACAAATTTACCCTACTTAGAAATCTTGAAAATTTGTGAAAAAATAGGGAAGTAGCTAATATCATGTATTTTACCAGTTTGAAAATTAGCTCTTAACTCCTTATGGTTTTCGAATTAAAAATCAAATACTACAAGTGAAATTTTCAGATTTGATTTCTAGAATTGACACTTAATCTTGTAAAATCTAAAAATCAACCTTCCCGACCTCCAATTGACATGAGGCCAGATTTTACAGAAACTAGATTCATTGAACTTCACTTTAGGCTCAAGAAGTATATCAAAAGCTATTTGTTTGAACAAGATATGACCCGATGAACATGACCCAAAATTCTGCCCAGAATTTTAATCAAGAAAACCCCAATTAATTCATATCCTAGGGTTTCTAATATTCTTGTTTTTATTACTAACACATTAAATGAACATATTAGGGTTTTATAAAATCTCATTAAACCATGTTCAAAAGATTAAATCATTAGAAACCCTAACAACCATTTACATTCACTTAACCCTTTTCAAATTTCATGATTTCATGTAGAAACTTGTTTTAACATTCATTAACCCAAACCCTAGGGTTTCTATTCGTATTGACCCTCATTAAAACATCATTAACAATATTTAGGGTTTTAAATATGTAGTTATTCCATGAAAATTAGATTGACATTTATCCAAGAACTATGTGTGACTGCAGGTGATTTCGCAGAGTTGGATTGTCTTTAGTTAAAAAGCTGGTAAAAACTTTCACCAATCTATTTCGCAAGCAAAAACTCTCAAACCCAGCTCAACAAAATTACACATTACCGAGAAAGAACTTATGGTTGTAGTTTTTCATTCGACAAAATTCAGATCCTTATCTTATACCTATCAAAAAACTATTGCTACACTGATATTAGTCTTAAAACATATGTTTAAGAAACAAGACTTAAAACCCTCGTTCTGATTCGATGGATTCTACTCTACAACGAATTCGATATCAGATTCAAAGATAAAAAAAAGGTATAAAAAATGTTGTTGCCGACCACTTATCTCGGATTGACAATAACGATACAAGTGATGAAAGTGAAGTTGACGACAACTTTCCTAGAGAAACCCTTATGGAAATTAACACCAGAGATGAACCATGGTTCGCATACTTTGCAAACTATTGGTGGGTGATTGATATTTTACCAAAAAGGGATTGACGTACAACATAGAACAAATTTCTTCTTGACCTCAAAACACTACCTTTTGGGAAGAACCCTATCTTTTCAAAGGATTTTGATGGTCTGATCGAACATTGTGTATCAGGACCAAAAATTCCGAACCATTTTTAGATCAATGTCACCCAGACCAAAGATGTGGACATTATGGACCAAACGTAACCGCTAAAAGGTCCTAGATTCCAGGTTTTACTGGCCAACAGTCATTAAATTAGCTCTTACATCTAGTTTGCCTTTGCGGTGCATGCCAAAAAAGACGTGGAAATATATCAATGTAATGTGATGCCCTTTACAATATTCAAGTATGTGATATGTTTCGATGCTCTTGGTTGGTATGTGCTTAATTACACATACCTTTCTCCATTAAAATATGGACTTAAATGACCAAATAAAAACAGACGAACTGCCAAAGATATGTTTGTTTTACACTTGGTGTTGTGCAGAATAGGATTATCACACCAAAAGACAGAATACAAAGAAAAAAATGACAAACCAGCTCGGAATGGAAAAGCTGTGAAGGACAAAACCAATCAAATGCCAATGACAGAAAAATCAAAGTCAACCAACAAATTAACAGTCAAAAACCGGAGCCGTAATGAAGAATTCTATTGGATGCAATCTAACCCATCTGTATGGGCAGGGAAAGCCCAATAATATATTATTGAAGATGTGAAGACCAATGGGCCCTCAATCATGGACAACAGCCCCATTGTGTGTGCAATTGACAGAGAATATATAGACTTTGAAGACCCGATCCTAGCCCTTGAACAAACCAATCTCAGCCAGTGTACACACAAAACCCACCCAAACCTTATTGGGCCTTAAAAAGCCCAATAACACAAGCCTGACCCTTATTGGGCCCAAACACATTCAGTTGGGCCCAATACAAGCCCACAAACCCTTATTGGGCCCAAACACACCCAGTTGGGCCCAATACATAACCCAAGCCCATTACTGGCCCAATACCATTTTTTTATAAACCCTGGGGACCTAAATTGTCAAGTTTAAAAATGTTTGTAAAAAGAAAAAGTGTTTTAAAAATATAAGGGACTGAATTTGCAAGTTTCCAAAACTTTTATCTCTTTATAAAACACAAGGGCCGAAACTGCAATTCACCATTTCCTTCTTTAAATCCTTTTGATTAAAACACAAGGGCCCAAATTGCCAATTTCCAAACTCTTTTATAACTAAAGAAAAAAGAAACAAAAGAAATGGAAAAGAAGTGAAACATGAGGGGTTCTTCTTGGCATTCTCGAACTTTCAAACCTGTTAACCAATAACAGCTCACCCCTCAATATCTTTCCCGCCAAAACCCTTGAGCCTCACACCATCACGAGTTACACCTCAAGCTTTTACCCAGACAACCCTCTACCCAGTCCAATCCCTTCCCACCACCCACTAACCCTAATCAGCCTCCACGCTGGCAATCTCATCAACCCCGAGTCCTATCAATGGTGGGGATTGATTAAAAAGAAGCACAAGGACCAATCAATGGCTAGGATTGATGCTGAGGTTTTGTACACACACAACAAACACAACAAGAAGAAGAGAGACTTCTATAAATTGAAGAAACACAAGCCGAATGAATGGACCTTTTTTTTTCTTTTTTACTTGAATTTAAACTTTATGATTAGCATTGTAATCTAGTATTCAGTCTTTTCTCACATTTGAGTTGTAATCTCTTTTATGTCAATGAAAATTTGAAAGTTCTTTTTTTGAAGTTTTGTTTGACTGTCAAAAATTTTAAATTCATACTAAATTCTCTAAACCTGTTAATCTTAGATAAATATGTGTTAAGTTGTTAAACTTTACTCATAATCAAGTTTATCAAGTTTTATTTTAGTTTAAATTCAGTTAAATCAGTTTTCTTTACTTTAAAGGGGTGTTTGGCAGTAGGGTTAAAATGGGTCAAAAGGGGATTTCAATGGGTCATTCACACTCAGCCACTTTTGGCTGAGTGTGTGGGCTTAGTTAGGCCAAGATAATCAAAGATTGTTAGTTAAAATTCAGATTTTCAGTGCACATGTTCATTTAAGGTTTTTGATTGTGAGAAATATGTCACAAGTTTATGAGAAACATGTTTATGCGAAATATGTTTGTGAGAAATATGTCACATGTTTATGAGAAACATGTTTGTGCGAAATATGTTTGTGAGAAATATGTCATAGGTTTATGACAAACATGTTTGTGTGAAATATGTTTGTGAGAAATATATCACAGGTTTATAAGAAACATGTTTGTGCGAAATATGTTTGTGAGAAATATGTCGCAGGTTTATAAGAAACATGTTTGTACGAAATATGTTTGTGAGAAATATGTCACAGGTTTATGAGAAACATGTTTGTGTGAAATATGTTTGTGAGAAATATGTCACAGGTTTATGAGAAACACGTAACATAATTGTGCGAAATATGTTTCAGAACTTTGTAAAATCCCATGAAATAAGTTTATTATATTACGGTTTTGGTGTCTGATTCATTGTCTCTACTTCTTCTTTTAGACTTTAAAGACAAGCAATTCTAGAACAACAATCCACATCAACAATCACTTTACCTACTTAAGATCCTAAAAATCATTTTCACTTCACATCACGTTAAAATGGAAACTAAAGATACTTTATCTTCGTGTTCCGATTCGGAAGAACGACAAATGCAACAAATGCAAGACAATAGCAAAAGAAAGTTTCATGGTATCTTTTCGACTACTTCATTCACACCTCAAGGTTCTTTCAAACAACGACTTAAAAAGAACTCGAATCGAGGAGGGATTCAAACGGGCATTTGCGACACTCTTTGATCAAGATGTCAGACTTTCACATGCACAATGTTCCTAAACTTGGATCAACTAGAAAAGCAACTTGACAAAGAAGAATTTCAAGAAAATGGATCCATGGCTTCTTTTAGAGTACTCAAGACACAGTTTCAGAAGTTCATCAATTCACGGTTTTCTTTGGATGATGAAGATGGTTTAATGACACGCAAATACTTTCTAGCATACACTCAAACCGAGGTTCAACAATTCCATGATACATTGATCCAACACATGAATTTTGTTAAGAAGTCAATTGATGAAATAGCATTGCATAAAAGAGAGTTTTCTTTGGATTCTGTAAAAAAACTAATTCGTTAGCTTCTTTCAATTTTCTTTTAACTTCTTTTGTTTTTTATTTTTGCCAAACCAATAGAAGAAATGAAATGAAAAACTAAGCCCAATACCTATAATTAGCTCAGTTGTTATAGATTGAACGCTAAAGGAACATAATGTCCAAAGTACAAAGAATGACATACAAATATCATGGACATTGTAACGCACACCTTACCTGCTTAATAAGTAATATATTATAGGTTTGCTAATTAACGCCTCTCTCTCCCTTACTGCTTCCTCGGATGAACTAGCTTCCAAGCCCCATATCTCTTGGAGAGCAGATAAACAATTTGCAGCCACCTGCATAGTTTTACAAGATTAACTTAAAGATTTTCAAATGTTAAAACTGAAATAATTTGTAACATTGTGAACTATATACCGGCGGCTACACTTTGGTCACGTCGCAAGAATCACAATGGCATACAGAAACAGATTACTAAGATCTAATAAACATCTAGGATTACAACAAAACTAAACATGTCTATTACAAGTAAACAAGCACAAAAAAGGGTAAGCATCAGAAGCTACCGAGTGGGGCTACATGACTAATATTGCAATTAAAAGGTGTTATAGCTGACATAATTTGTTCATGCAACAAAAACATAATATTGGTGCAGTGCTGGACAAATCAAAGTTCAGAAGGTCTCTTATATGAGCAGACGATCTTAATGATTGTCAATACCCACTTCATTTACAAACACCAAAAAGTTCCTGACACTATTAGAAACAATAATATCGTGGGAAAACAGTTTGTACCACCTATGCACCATATTATGCAAATCATCTATCTCGTCATGCCTCATAATGGAAAAGAAAAAACTTTTCCGAGGAATAAAATCGATCAAATGTAGACTTGCATTTCATAAGAAATAGTTCATTCCAATAAGGTCACTTTTTTAAGCTTATCAACTTGAGCATATATGCTATAAGCTCATAAGCCTAAGAAAGTGAGCTTATCCAACAAAATAAGCTAATCCAAACACCCGCTAAGTTGCATAGGATGGTATAAAGAAATGTTTTTATCTACATTCAACCCCTTAAACAAAACGCATAACTAACTAACCAACTTCACTTCAACTAAAGGAAGCATCAATAGGCGTATCTAATTTATCATTAAAAATTCAAAAACTTTATGAAGGTATCGGTGGAGTTGGTTAGTTAGATATGGTTTATTTGGTTGATTATAGTGGATGTGAGTTAGTTTTCATTAAAAATTCAAAAACTTTATGAAGGTATCGGGTTGCATCACACCTACGCATCAGGATCATTAAGCATAAGATACCTAACCATAACCATGAACTCAGCATCAAAACAAGTAGACGTAAAAATATGATACAACTTCAAAACCCTAACAACGGTAACCATTCGAACATAACTATTCCCATCTTTCAACCCACTCGCAAGCGGGCCAACCAAATACTCAACCAAGTTCCCCACTCTCAAGGAACATAAACTCCGTAACGCCAAGCCTCTAATCATGGGATCCTCATCTTTACAATCCTTTTGCGAGAAATTAATAGTCAACAAAGCAAGATCAGGGTTATACTTAGCATAATTACCGACATATAAATAACAAATCTTTTTAAGGACAATGTCGGAAGTGGCGAAACACATGACCATTTCGCTGAAAAAGGATGAGACATCAATGCCGGCTGTCATGTAGGAGATGACTTTTTTGAAAAGGTCGCGTTTAGAGTCGTCTGTGTCGGGTAAGCGAGTGCCTGCGAGCTGACGGAGCTAGAGTTTGAGATCTGAGACTTCGCCTTTTCCTGAGGGTTGTGATGGGGATCCTGATCGTTGTGATTGAGCTAGTAGAGCCATGGTTCTTTTTTGATTTGATTTCAGAAGAAGAGTTGATTTCGTCTAGTGTGATTTCGTTTCACGATTCATCTCGGTCGATGTGTTTCGGACTTGCTTGTTTTTATTCTCTCTAATGGGGTGTTTGGGATTGCTTATTTAAAAAACGGATAATATAGTGTTTGGATTGCAATAATGATTATAAGAGTTTGACAAATTAAATTATTTATTGATTAAATATGTAAAATTACAATAAAGGACATTTTTGTTATCATGTGATAGATATAAATTTCACATTTGACGTGTAACATTGTTTTGTAATACAACACATAACATACGAATACAAATTATTTATAAGATTTAATCAACAATTATACATTATACATATACATAATATAAAAGACGTACACTATCCAACATATCATTATCTCGTTCTCATCCACTCCTTTCGATCTTTCATAGTTTCATATACCTTTCTACTTTCTCTACAGCAAACGAAAAGTCAACACCTTCATCTCCATTCATTACCACCATATAATCACCATTTATCTTTTCATCATTAATCATGCACTTTGTTAACAAGTAAATCTGTGAAGAACATACATACACATGCAAGGATGTTTTTTAAATCGATCATAAACACAAATTTAGACATATATCTATCAGTGTTATAAGGTTGAAGTTGTTTTCACAAAGTATCAATCAACATCAGTGAGTTTTAAGATTTTACAAAGAAAACATAAGGGGTAATTATGTACTTTCGCTGCTAGAGGAGATTTGCGTTTTGCAAAAGCATGTAATCACTTACTTTTTCAAAATGACGTTTTGATGTAGTTGAAACGCAGATAAGTACTTTTCCAGTCTTCCTATCCAAACACTTTGCTACCAGATTTTGCGTTTCAGAATCGTGATAAGTAGATAATTTGTATGCAACCGCAATCCCAAACACCCCCTATCTGAATACTACTCCATTTTATAAAGATCACAACATTTTAGTTTAGTGCAATCAACCATTTGTCCAGGTCAAAACGGATCAGATTTGAGAGCTGATCCAACAACAAGTTTTTGTCCAATTTTAAAATAAATTAACATGTCAAATCTGATTATAAAGTAAATTATTAATATAATGATACAAATTCCTTTAAATTGGAGCAAGAGTTATATGACATTCTAAAC